>CAKNYM010051363.1:110242-226610 GCA_932195095.1 Andricus curvator | reverse complement strand
ACTTTCGTCGGAAATCGATGTAAAGTTTATCTTCTGTTTTTTCTGTGAGACTATTGATTTCATCATGATGGATAAAAATGTATATGCCCGAGTTTGTGCGTTTTTATAAGTACATAATCCTTTTCTAGCATAATTAATCATTCAAATTATAAGTATATATGTGGCGACTATTAATAATATAAGTATAAATAATATAGTTATATACGTCACAGGACGTGACAAAACTATAAAATATGCACTCTTTCTATGGCGTCATTAATGTAGCTCTACCCACGAACAAAGTATTTTGAAAAAACTGCACCTTTAAAATTATAGGAGGTCCTGCAAAATATCCTAAAAGTTATTCAATTTCTTTCAAATCCCTGAAAATTCCTGACAATCCCTGGACATTTAGTGAAATCCAATCAAATTTTTTTAAATACCTGAAAATCCCTTGAAATTTCATTTCATTTTATTCATTTTTGAAGTTTCTTTAACATTGATCTTAAAATCTGTATATCTTCATATATTACCAAAATTGTCTTAAATTCAGTTTTTTCCATTTATGTATATGTATAAGATAGACATGTTACACAATATAATCTTCTTTCAACATGGTATGAATTTTAATGTCGAATCACTTTGTCAACATTAATCTCATTTCATCAGCTCGTTGGTTCGACTTTAACAATATTTGCAGCTAGATCAAGGATGAAAAACACTAGTTACGCAGTAAATATTTCTCCCCAACCTGAAACATAGTTAAGAAACATTGAAAACTCAGAAAGCACATCGTCATCTTGGAAGATTGTGAAAAATTTCAAGAACAATAAATCAAAGCTATTGACTGTGAATAGCTTCATCTATTTTCCACTTCTCTATCCGCCTATGTAAGTTTGTTGAACGGCCAGTATATATATTAGCTGGTGCATTCCGGAAAAATCAGCAGTTGCCCCATAGGAAATTCCGAAAAAGTTTTATCTACGAAGAAGAAAAATGAGGTCCTTTTTCGGGGCTCTCATGCTCATCGCTTTGCTTTATTTCCAAGAAATTGGTAAGTAAGTAAATAATAATCTGAGAAGTGGACCACTTCGATATTCCTCATATACTCTCGAAATATTCCCATATATTCCGCCGATTTTCCTACGTATTAACAGATATCCTCAATATTCTTGATATTCCGAAGTATCCCAAGGTATTTCCAAATATTCCCAAGCATTCCGAAACTTCCCAAAGTATTCCAAAATATATCCAAATATTTTCACATATTTTAATGTATTTTTCGGGAATTCCGTCGATTTAAACACGATTTTATGACTTTGCTACGAAATCCTAGTTCTACCATTTCTGACCACTTTTGTTAAGTTTCTCGACAGAAATCGTCAGGAAAAGTCAGAATTCATGAGAAATGTTCAGAAATCGTCAGAGCTTGGGTTCGAAGGATAATCCTTTTATTAGGGGTCCAAGAATAGAATCTCATAAAACCTTATCCCTTTTATATTTCCCAGGTTATTTATATCATTTATTTATATTTATTTCTACATACCCAATGGGCACAAAAACATGAACATCCCAAGAACGTCCTTGCGATGTTCCTAGGACGTCCAATGTCAGTCCAATCAACGTCTCTAAGACGTCCAATGTCCTAAAGATGTCCTAAGGACGTTTTAAAGACATAGGACGTTCTCAGGACACCTTTCGTACTGACATTAGACGTCCTGAGAGCATCCCTAGGACAGCCAAAAGACATGTTCCAAAATACGTCTTAGGGATGTCCTGAAAACGACTCTAGGACATCCTTATTTTTTTTGCCTACTGGGTATTCTCTTTTTACTTTTTATTGATCCGTCCTGACGCGATGGCGACCTTTGGACGTACATCTTTAAATGTTTAATTCAACTCTTCACTTAGTTTAGCTGACTATTATTAACGAGATCCAATTTTTATCAATTCATAAAATATATATTCATTAAGTACTCAGCCCGGCGATCACAATACACAAGAGGAGAAATATTAGCTATAATTCAAATGATCTCAGTTTCTCTCTCTCTCTCTCAATGATAGAATCTCGCTCATACAACCGCTCAAATTCTTTAAGTATACAAAGGAACAATCTCGAACACACATTCAACCATATAAACAATATTCGGCCTACCTCAGCACGGAAATTTGAAGAAAAAACCTTGTGAACAATCATGGTCCAATGATACAGGTTTTCAGTCTCTATCATCCTCTAGATTGTCTAGTTCTCCAGTTAAGTTCTCGGTGGGGTCTAAATTTGAATCTGGTTTATCAACAACAGCTTGTTTTCTTGATTTGCGGCCGTCCCCGAAATCGAATTAGGTCCTGGCTTCCAAATTTGAGGCATCGGTGCAAGGTTCTTATTGGGGTATTTTTTCACATAAACTAGATTTGATTGGCATATTATTAGAAATTGTCTACTATTATGTAATTCTGATCTAGTATAAGTAGGTCTCCAAGTAATTCCAAATAATATGCAGTAAGACGAATGTCCTGTAAATCATATATAAAATGTCCACAATATGTCCGAATCTTGGAAGTTTGAATATTGTTGAAAACAGCCACATTTTTCAAACTTGCACACTTAAAGCACCTAAAATTCCTCGGAAAAACTTTGCGTAATATACTTTTGCGCTATATTTTCTAGAGAATCATTGAAGATTCGAGGTTAGGATTATAGTTCTCCACTACACAATTTTACTATTTTTCGACGTTCAAAAATGTGATGCCTCCACTTCTACAAACTCGTAATATATTTTCATATTCGCGATATGCATCCACACTCGACACTTTGATAAATATTTAGTCAAATGTTGAAGATTTTGATCTCTTATGGACCTATGACCATTGGCAGGCTGGCAGGAAACTACTGTCATGGCGTCAGACAATGTGCGCCGCCTGTGTAGCGCAGCATTCAGGCGGCAATTCAAAATACGCGTGTAGTTCAATTTTCAAATACTTGAATTTTTGGTGATAAGGAAATCTCAAATTTTTTATTTGACCTAGTATTTTTCCACAAGTAAATTCTTAGGCATAAAGTTAAAAAAATCCTATATTTATTGACAAATTTTTATATTATTTTCCTAAATTTCAAAATTCAAAAAGCTTTAGAAGGTTAATTTTAAGTTAATTTTTTCAAGATACTATAGAGTGAAGAAATGATTTTTTTATGACACATGCATGATTTCAGCCCTTTTCGACGCCTATGAAGCGGGGCTAAAGCTCTACTTTTTACTCCCTAGGGAGTTAAAAGTACTTTTTACTCTCTAGGGACTAAAAAGTGACGTCAGAGGTGAATAATGAAAATTATGCATCTATGAGCTCGCATTTTATGGTTATCAGCCCACTCACCGTAAAAACTGTGAGGAAATTTTGGTTGCAGATAATAGAATTTTGCGGTTATTTATGGAAAGTTACCATATATACCTGTAAAATTACCATAAATGACCGAAATTTTTCGTAAATTTCCGGAAATTTATGGAAATTTTTTAAAATGAATTTTGGATAAGTTACCATATTTACCTGTAAAATTACCATAAATGACCGAAAATTTTCATAAATTTATGGAAATTTTTTTAATGAATTTTGGATAAGTTACCATATTTACCTGTGAAATTACCATTAATGACCAAAAATTTTCATAAATTTACGGAAATTTATGGAAATTTTTGAAAATGAATTTTGGCTAAATTACCATATTTACCTGTGAAATTACGATTAATGACCAAAAATTTTCATAAATTTACGGAAATGTTTGAAAATTAATTTTGGCAAAATTACCATATTTACCTGTAAAATTACCATAAATGACCGAAATTTTTGATAAATTTCCGGAAATTTATGGAAATTTTTAAAATGAATTTTGGATAAGTTACCATATTTACCTGTAAAATTACCATTATTTACCGAAAATTTTCATAAATTTCCAGAAATTTATGGAAATTTTTGAAAATGAATTTTGGATAAATTACCATATTTACCTGTAAAATTACCATGAATGACCGAAATTTTTCATAAATTTCCGAAAATTTATGGAAATTTTTTTTAATGAATTTTGGATAAGTTACCATATTTAGCTGTAAAATTACCATAAATGACCGAAAATTCCCATAAATTTCCGGAAATTTATGGAAATTTTAAAAATGAATTTTGGATAAGTTACCATATTTACCTATAAAATTACCATTAATGACCGAAAATTTTCATAAATTTCCGGAAATTTATGGAAATTGTTGAAAATGAATTTTGGCTAAATTACCATATTTACCTGTAAAATTTCCATAAATGACCGAAATTTTTCATTATTTTTTCCGGAAATTCATGAAAAAATTTTTTAATTAATTTTGGGTAATCTATGGCAAGTTACCATATTTACCTGTAAAATTACCCTTAATGACCGAAAATTTTCATAAATTTCCGGAAATTTATGGAAATTTTTGAAAATGAATTTTGGCTAAATTACCAACGGCCATGCCACGCTGGAAAAACCAGTTCTCGTCAGATCACTGAAGTTAAGCAGCATTGGGTGCGGTTAGTACTTAAATGGGTGACCATTCGAGAATACTGTGTGCTGTTGACATATTATGGGTGTGGTGAGCCCAAACTTGTAGTTATTCATAACTACAAGAAAATTATCCACCTAGAAACACTACCCGAATCGGGTAGTGTCACGCCTACCCTGAAAGGGAAATGGCTTAATGGTATACTACTACTACTACTACTACTACTACCATATTTACCTGTAAAATTACCATAAATGACCGAAATTTTTCATAAATTTCCTAAAATTTATAGAAATTTTTTTAAATGAATTTTAGATAAGTTACCATATTTATCTGTAAAATTACCATAAATGACCGAAAAATTCCATAAATTTCCGGAAATTGATGGAAATTTTTTTAATGAATTTTGGATAAGTTACCATATTTACCTGCAGAATTACCATTAATGACCGAAATTTTTCATAAACTTCCGGAAATTTATGGAAATTTTTAAAAATAAATTTTGGGCAATGCATGGCAAGTTACCATATTTACCTGTAAAATTAACATAAATGACCGGAAATTTATGGAAATTTTTAAAACTGAATTTTGGGTAATTTATGGTAAGTTACGATATTTACCTGTAAAATTATCATGAATGACCGAAATTTTTCATAAATTTCCGGTAATTTAGGGAAATTTTTCAAAATGAATTTTGGATAATTTGTGGTAAGTTACCATATTTGCCTGTAAAATTACCATGAATGACCGAAATTTTTTTGAAATTTCGTTCTTTTGTAGAAAATTATGATTCTTGCTTGAACATTCATCATTTTTGGTAAAAACTGAACTATTTTCTTGAAAATTCAACTATTATTTGAAAATTTATGTATTTTGTTGAAAATGTTAATATTTCATTTTGACTTCTAAACTAAAAATTTAACTATTTCACTTAAAAATTTAACTATTTTGTTGAAAATTCGTTTGTTTTTTTCGTAATGAAATAATTTGATTGAGAATTCATATATATTGTTCAAAATTCGTTTTTTTTTAGTAGAAAGTCACCTTTTTCGATGAAAATTGAAATATTTAGGTGAAAAATTTAACTATTTTGTTGAAAATTCTTTTTTTGGTTGAAAATCAATTTGCTGAACTGAAAATTCAACTATTTCATTTGGATTGTTCTTGTTTAGTAGAAAATTCATATGTATATTGGTTGAAAATTTATTTGTTAACTAAAAATTTAACTATTTTGCTGAAAATAGATTTTTTGTGTAAAAAATTATTTTTTTAAGTTGAAAATGTAAAAATGTTATTTTTATTCGAAAATCTATCTGCTTCAAAAATTCTTCTATTTGGCTGAAAATTTGTCTTTCTTGGTTGAAAATTCATCTTTTTTAGTAAAAATTTAATCATCTCGGTTGAAAATTCGATTATTTGGTTAAAAATGAATCTACTTCGTCGAAAATTCCGAAATTTTGTAAATGTGATTTTTTGGTTGTGAATACAACTGTTTTGCTAAAAATTTATCGTTTTGGTTGAAAATTTAAACTATTGATGATTTGGTTGAAAAATTCATGTATTTTGTTGCAAATTTCGCTCTTTTGTTAGAAAATTATTCTTCTTGGACAAAATAAAATGTTTTTAGTTAAAAATTTTACTAAATTAATGTTCTTTATTGAAAATCAAAAAATTTTGTTGAAAAGTACGTATCCTTTTGGTTTAAAGTAAACTATTTTGTTGAAAAATCTTCTTTTTTGGTTGACTCCAAACATTTTTTATTTAAAATCAAAATCTCTTTTGGTAAAAAATTTGTTGAAAATCCGTTATTTTTCAAAAGTTAATTTTTCAATTGAAAATTAAATTATTGCATTTTTAGTGGAAAATCGATCTACCCAAAAATCGAATATTCCATTTTTACGCTAAACGACGACAGATACGTGAAAAAAGCTTTTAGAATAATTGAAGCTTTTCAAAAGATCCACAATTTTTCTTATAAACCTTTTTTGATAGGACTTGTCTTTTTGGTTTTATGCATAGAAAATAAATAAGTTAAAAATTATTATTTTTAGCCAAACGACGACAGATAGCTAAAAAAGTTTAAGAAAAGAATTTTTGAAGATTGAACCACTTTGTTAAAAAATTAATTTTTTGGTAGGACATACATTATTTCAGCTGAAAAATTCATGTTTTGTTGAGATGTTGAAAATTCGTTTTTTTTATGGTGAAAAATTATATATATTTATTTTAGAAAAAATAACATTTTTGTTTGGAAATTATTTTTTTTTTTCAGTTGCAATTTTAACTACTGGTTTGAACAATCATGTTTTTGCTTTAAAAATTCTCCTGGGATATTGTAAGGTCTCAAGGTATTTCAAAAATTTCAAAGTATTTTACAGATTTTGAGATATTTTAAAATATATCAAGGAATTTTCCATTGATTTCGACAATTTTAAATGTTTCAAAGAATTTTATAGATTTTTCCCTATTTTGAAAAAAATCTAAGTAATTTTCAAAAGCTTGAAAAAATGTTAAGGTATTTCAAAAGTTTTTTAGGGATTGGAAAAATTTTAGGGTATTCTAAAAGATTCGAAGGCATTTTTAAGACGTTTAAAATGTTTCAAGAGGTTTACAAATTGTTAGGTAATTTTGGAAGATTCCAAGAAATTTCTAAATTTATTTAAATAATTTGAAATTACTTCAAAGGTTTATAAATATATTTTCGAGGATTTCAAAATATTCTCATGCATTTTCAAGAGATTAAAAAAATATCCAGGGACTTTCCAGGATTTTAATGATTTTAAGGGATTTTAAAAGGTCTCAATGTATTTTAAAGATTTTATAATATTTTAAAATATACCATGGAATTTGTAATTATTTGTAATAATTTGAAAGGATTTCGAAGAATTTTATAGAATTTCAGTTATTTAAAAAAAATCCAAGTAATTTTCAGAAGTTTAAAAAGTGTAAGAGAGTAAACGTATTTTAAAAGATTTTGAAGTATTTTAGGGTATTTTAGAAAATTCTAAGGAATATTCAATAATTTTAGTAACTTACTGGAGTTTCAAATGAATTTAAATATTTGAGGGTATTCCAAAAAGTACCGGGGCATTTTCAAGAGCTTTGAAATAATTGGATGTCCTGCAAAATATCCTAAATCTTGTGAAAATTCTTTAAAATCTCTCGAAATCCCTGAAAATCCCTGAAAATCCAGTGAAAGTCTCAAAATCCTGTCCCGTTCCTTGAAATATCTTAAAATCCCTTAAAATATCAGTTTGTTTGATTTATTTTTGAAGTTTTCAAGAAATCCTTTAAGATTTATCTTAAAATCTTTTATAAACTCTTAAGATTCTTCGTCATGTTTTAAAATAACCCAGAATCTTTCCAATCTTTATAAATCCCATGAATCCTTTGAAATAATTGGAGGTCCCAAAATCGCAATATGTAATTTTAATAGGTTCTGGCTCGCTGGGGAAAAGAGGATGTGTGAACTATGTGGGAAGGGGGAGGCAAGAGTGGAGCACTGGTTGGAGGAGTGCGTAAAGGTGGAAAGGAGTGGGATAAGCATGAAGGTATTCATGCATGAAAGGGGGGACAAGAGGGCAGTAGCATGGGTGAAGGGAGTCTTGGGTAAGATGGAGAAGAAGAGAAGAAAGGAGGAAGAGGAATGGAGAAGGAAAGATTGTAAATAGAGGAGGAAGCAAATATAAGTAAATGTAAATATTGTAAATAGTAGATAAGTATTAGGGACTAGCCGCGGAGGCAGAGTTTGGTAATGCGAGGCAAAGCAAGAAAGTAGGGACATGCGTGCGAGGCGAGGCGAAGCGAGGAAGGCAATGCGATAAGACCGAGCGGCGTTAGAGATAAGGTGTGGAAGGATGTTAGTTTTAAGGGTTAGTTTTAAGAAAATTCTGTAAAAAAATGGAAGTGTAAGCAAGTCAATTTTTTAAGGCTAGCAGGCTAAAAAATAAACGTTTATCTATCTACTCGCACACACTGTGCTGTACCTTCGCGAAACCTGTACCTCCCAAGAAAAGGATAAAAGTAAAATTAACGCGGTCAGCCTACAATTCCTGCGTAAAGTATGCGGTAAAACGCTAATGGACAGAGTCAGTAATGAGATGATTCTCAAAGGATGTAATGATAATGTTTTTAATACTTGGAAAATGTAAATTCTGGATCAACATCTGGAACGTTTGGATCAGATATGATGGGTTTTGTATATATGAGCAATCTTTTTACAGAATCATCAAAAAATCCTGAAAAACCAAGGCGGAAGAAACCCAAACGTTCTCCTGTAATAGTAGATCTTACGAATCCAGCTGGAGATGAAGCTGCATATAAACAATTGTCAAAAATTGCACGTGATCGGACGTATCGCGAACCTAATTTCGGAGGGGGGAGTGGATCGAGTTCTGGACCTGTAGCTGCTTACATGCATCAGCAAACTTACCCGAATAATCCATGGCCAAATCAACCTCCTAACATGCATCAACAAACTTACCAGAATACTCCATGGCTAGAAGAACCACTCAGTTAGTAGAAAATTCATATATATATATATATATATATATATACACCAGAGACTCGATAGATGAACAATCTCGGGGGTTGCCTGAAAATGGCCTTGTTCATATAACGCGTACAGCGAAACGTAAACAGTCAGGGCCGCCTGAACCGCTTCCGTAATATTGCGCAATCTACTTGACTGAGTAGTATAGTGCATGCGTCCCTTCAGAGGCGGAGACGCAACCGTCTCTCGCCCTGCCCCCTGAGAAACTGTGGGGACCAGCAATTCTAGGAATTCATATAACGCGTTCGATCGCGCGTTCAAATAGCGAGTCTCTGGTGTATATATATATTGTTGAAAATTCAAACAAATTTGGGCAGAAAATTCTTTTCGTTGTTTTAAAATTAATTTTTGACTGAAAATCTAACTATTCCATTTTTCGTTGAAAATGTATCTTTTTTTAATTAATAATTCAACTAATTTGATGAAATATCAACTAGATTGTTAGAAATTTATTCTCCTGGTAAAAGATTCTTAATTTTAGTTGAGAATGGTTTGGTTACAAATTAAACTATATTCTTGAAAATTCGATTTCTTGTTAAAAATTAATTTTTTAAATTGTAAACCCAACTATTTCCCTTTTGGTGAAAATTGAAAATATTTGGGTGAAAAATAAAACTATTTTATTGCGATTTCCTTTTTTTCTTGTTGAACATTTTTTAGTTTTGTTGCAAATTACTTTTTGTTTGGAGATGCATCAGTTTGGTAACAAATTCATCTATTTGGTTAAAAATCTACCTATTTTGTTAAAAATGTACCTATTTTCAAAATTTTTCAAAATGTTGTTCAAAATGTTCAAAATGTTGAAAATGTTACAATACTATGTTACAATAAACGTACCTTGCATCCCTATCAATGGTTAAAAAAAAATTTTAACACATAAAGGAAATCAATGTCACTGACGTTTTATCACCTGACATCCACAAACAAATGAGACTTCTTACTGAGGATTTTTTTTTTATTTCTCAGCTTTTTGAAATTTCTTTTTAGATTCGAAAAACTATGAAACCTCTCACAAGAAGCAAACAGGAAAAGTTGATTTAATTTCCAAATAACACATATCAAGTTTCATGCCTTTGTAATCATTTGAGCGTATTTCAGATAATTTATACTGTACTGATGATAATAATTATCTCAATGACAAAGATATTAAAGAATACGTTCAAATAATAGCTTTCGCGTAAAGCTTGAATCTCAGTATTTGTTTAATGTTATTTTATGTATCAAATATTTTTTAAAAAGGGGGTTATTCCGAGGCAGTTTAAAAACACAAGACTATCTCAGTTTTCTTTAAAGTTTATTTGACGAGGTTAATTTTTGTTGCAGTGAAGCTTTCAACTGAAATCGATGTAAACTTTATCTTCTGTTTTTTTCTTTATTTTCTCATGTACCTATATATTCTCCAAGATTCCTTGCATTCACAAATATTAAAAAATGTCAGAGGCGGGGGAGCCCTAGGGGGCACAGGGGGCAATCCCCCCCCCCCCCCCCGAAATCGATCAGGAAGGGGCAAAGTATTGATTTGCCCCCCTCTGAAATCGAATGAATAAATTAATCGGATCATTTAAGTTTTTCCAAGATTGAAATCCTCCTTAGCCTAACTAGGATGGATACTGGTAATCTTTCAATTATTTCTTTCTCTATTTGTCCAATCTTTGAAATCTATCTGAAATCTTTGTGAAATAATATAAGTCTTTTTGAAATCTTTTGAATCCATCCGAAATCTTTGCAAATTTTTTTTAAATCATTGTAAAATCTTTGTGAATTCTTTAAAAATCTTTGTGAAATATTTAGAATATTTTTGAAATATTGAGTAATATTCCTAAAATTATTGAAATCTTTTAAATCTATCCGACATCTTTGAAATCTTCGTGAAGTCATTGGGAAATCATTGAAATCTTTGTTCAATCTTTGAAATCTATCTTAAATCTTTGTGAAATATTTGAAATCTTTGATTTATTTAGGAAATCATTGAAACTTCTGTGAACTCTTTGTAAAATCTTTGTGAAATCTTTGCGAAATCTTTGTGAATTCTTTAAAAATCTTTGCGAAATATTTGAAATATTTTTGAAATTGTTGGAATCTTTTGAATCTATCCGAAATCTTTACGAAGTCATTAGGAAATCATTAAAATCTTTGTTCAATCTTTGAAATCTAATTTAAATCTTTGTGAAATATTTGAAATCTTTTAAATCTATCCAAAATGTTTGTAATCTTTCAAATCTATTCAAAATCTTTGTAAAGTCATTAGGAAAGCATTGAAATCTTTGGAATCTATCTTAAATCTTTGTGAAATATTTTAAATATTTCTGAATTTTTCAAAAATCTTTGCGAAATCTTTGAAATATTTTTAAGAATATCCAGTAATATATGTGAAACTATTGAAATCTTTCAAATCCATCCGAAATCTTTGTGAAATATTCGAAATCTTTGTGTATTCTTTGTGACCTCTTTGTGAAATATTTCTGTTTTTTTTTTGTGAAATCTTTCTGAATTTTTCAAAAATCTTTGCGAAAGATTTGAAATATTTTTAAAAATATCCAGTAATATTTGTGAAATTATTGAAATCTCTTAAATCTATCCGAAATGTTTGAAGTCTTTTGAATATATCCGAAATATTTGAAATCTTTGTAAAGTAATTAGGAAATCATTGAAATCTTTGAAATATTCAGGAAATCTTTGAAATTTTTGTGAAATTTCAGTAAAATCTTTGCGAATTCCTGAAAAATCTTTGCGAAATATTTGAAATATTCGGTAATATTTGTGAAATTATTGAAATCTTTGTGAAATCTTTGAGGAATGATTGAATTCTTTGTGAAATCTTTTGAATCTAACCAAAATCCTTGAAATCTTTGTGAAATCATTAGGAAATCATTGAAAACGTTTTTTAATCTTTGAAATCTATCTTAAATCTTTGTGAAATAATAGAATTCTTTGTGAAATCTTTTGAATCCATCCGAAATCTTTGCAAAATATTTTTAATCTTTGTGAAATATTTATGAAATCTTTGGGAAATCATTGCAACCTTTGTCAAATCTTTGTGGAATCTTTGTGAATTCTTTAAAAATCTTTGCGAAATATTTAGAATATTTTTGAAATATTGAGTAATATTTGTGAGATTATTCAAGTCTTTTGAATCTATCTGAAATGTTTGAAATGTGTCAAATATATTCGAAATCTTTGAAATATTTGTGAAGTCATTAGGAAAGCATTGAAATCTTTGTTCAATATTTGGAATCTATCTTAAATCTTTGTGAAATATTTGAAATATTTTGGAAATCATTGCAATTTTTCAGAAATATTTGTGAATTCTATGTGAAATATTTGTGAATTATTTGAAAATCTTTGCGAAATATTTGAAATATTTTTGAAATATTCAGTAATATCTGTGAAATTATTGAAACCTTTGAATCTATCCGAAATGTTTCAAATCTTTTGAATTTATACGAAATCTTTGTGAAATCATTAAAATCTTTGTTCAATCTTTAAAATCTAACTTGAATCTTTGTGAAATATTTGAAATATTTAGGAAAGCATTGAAATTTTTGTGAAATCTTTGTAAAATCATTTTGAAATATTTGTGAATTCTTTGTGAAATCTTTTTGAATTTTTCAAAAAGCTTTGCGAAATATTTGAAATATTTTAAAAAATATCCAGTAATATTTGTGAAATTATTGTAATCTTTTAAATCTATCGAAAATCTTTGAAATATTTATGAAATCATTGAAATATTTGTTCAATCTTTGAAATCTATCTTAAATCTTTGTCAAATATTCTTAATCTTTGACATATTTAGGAAATCATTGCAATTTTTTTGAAATAATTGTAAAATCTTTGTGAATTCTTTAAAAATCTTTGTGAAATATTTAGAATCTTTTTGAAATATTGAGTAATATTTGTGAAATTATTGAAATCTTTCAAATCTATTCAAAATCGTTTAAATCTTTGTGAATTCTTTGTGAATTTTTTTTTAATTTTTCAAAAATCTTTACGAAATATTTGAAATATTTTTGAAAATATCCAGTGATATTTGTGAAATTATTGAAATCTTTGAAATCTATCCGAAATCTTTGAAATCTTTGTTCAATCTTTGAAATCTATCTTAAATCTTTGTGAAATATTTGAAATCTTTGACATATTTAGGAATTCATTAAAATTTTTTTAGAAATCATTGTAAAATCTTTGTGAATTCTTTAAAAATCTTTGCGAAATATTTAAAATATTTTTGAAATATTGAGTAATATTTGTGAAATTATTGAAATCTTTTAAATCCATCCGAAATGTTTAAAATCTTTTAAATCTATCTGAAATCTTCGTGAAGTCATTTGGAAAGCATTAAAATATTTGTTCAATCTTTGGAATCTATCTTAAATCTTTTTGAATAACTTGAAATATTTAGGAAATCATTGAAATTTTTGTGAAATATTCAGTAATATTTGTGGAATGGTTTAAATCTTTTAAATCTATCCGAAATGTTTGAGGTCTTTCAAATCTAACCCAAATCTTTGAAATCTTTGTGAAATAATTAGGAAACCATTGAAAACGTTTTTCCATTTTTAAAATCTATCTTAAATCTTTGTGAAATAATAGAAGTCTTTGTGAAATCTTTTGAATCCATCCGAAATCTTTGCGAAATATTTTTAATTTTTGTGAAATCTTTATGAAATCTTTGGGAAATCATTGCAACCTTTGCCAAATCTTTGTGGAATCTTTGGGAAATCATTGAAATCTTTGTGTAATCTTTAAAATCTATCTTAAATCTTCGTGAAATATTTTGGAAATCATTGAAATTTTTGTAAAATCATTGTAAACTATTTTGAAATATTTGTAAATTCTTTAAAAAATTTTGCGAAATATTTAGAATATTTTTTAAATATTGAGTCATATTTGTGAAATTATTGAAATATTTTCAGTCTATCCAAAATGTTTGAAATCTTTCAAATCTATTCGAAATCTTTGAAATCTTCGTGAAGTCATTAGAAAATCATTGAAATCTTGGTTCAATCTTTGAAATCTAACTTAAATCTTTGTGGAATATTTGAAATCTTTGAAATATTGAGGAAATCATTGAAATTTTTGTGAAATCTTTGTGAATTCTTTGTGAAGTATTTGTGAATTCTCTCAAAATCTTTGCGAAATATTTGAAATATTTTGAAATATTCAGTAATATTTGTGAATTTGTTGAAATCTTTTGAATCTGTCCGAAATCTTTATGAAGTCATTAGGAAATCATTAAAATCTTTGTGCAATCTTTGAAATCTAACTTCAATCTTTGTGAAATATTTAAAATCTTTGAAATATTTTGGAAATCATTGAAATTGTTGTGAAATATTTGTAAAATATTTTGAAATGTTTGTGAATACTTTCAAAATCTTTGCGAAATATTTAGAATATTAAAAATAGTTAAATTATTGAAATCTTTGAAATCTATCCGAAATCTTTGAAATATTTATGAAATCATTGAAATCTTTGTGAAATCTTTGAAATCTATCTTATATCTTTGTGAAATATTTGAAATCTTTGATATATTTAGGAATTCATTGAAATTTTTTTGAAATCATTGTAAAATCTTCGTGAATTCGTTAAAAATCTTTGCGAAAAATTTAGAATATTTTTGAAATATTGAGTAATATTTGTGAAATTATTGAAATCTTTTGAGTCTATCCAAAATGTTTGAAATCTTTCAAATCTATTCGATATCTTCGAAATCTTTGTGTAGTCATTAGGAAAGCTTTAAAATCATTGGAATCTATCTTAAATCTTTGTGAAATATTTGAAATATTTAGGAAATCATTGAAATTTCTGTGAAATTTTTGTAAATTCTTTGTGAAATCCTTATGTATTCTTTGTGAAATCTTTCTGAAGTTTTCAAAAATCTTCGCGAACTATTTGAAATATTTTTTAAAATATCCAGTAATATTTGGTAAATTATTGAAATCTTTTAAATCTATCCGAAATCTTTGAAATATTTGTGAAATCATTGAAATCTTTGTTCAATCTTTGAAATCTATGTCAAATCTTTGTGAAATATTTGAAATCTTTGTAAAACCTTTGTGTATTCTTTGGGAAATCTTTTTGAATTCTTCAAAAATCTTTGCGAAATATTTGCAATATTTTTAAAGATATCCAGTAATATTTGTGAAATTATTGAAATATTTTTAATCTATCCGAAATCTTTGAAATATTTTTGAAATCATTGAAATCTTTGTTCAATCTTTGAAATCTATCTTAAATCTTTGTGAAATATTTGAAATATGTGAGTTATTTAGGAAATCATTGACATTTTTGTGAAATCTTTGTGAAGTCTTCGTGAAATCTTTGTGAAATCTTTGTGAATTCCTTAAAAATCTTTGCGAAATATTTGAAATATTCAGTAATATTTGTGGAATGGTTTAAATCTTTTAAATCTATCCAAAATGTTTGAAGTCTTTTAAATCTATCCGAAATATTTGAAATCATTGTAAAGTAATTAGGAAATCTTTGAAATATTCAGGAAATAATTGGAATTTTTGTGAAATCTCTGTAAAATCTTTGTCAATTCCTTAAAAATCTTTGCAAAATATTTGAAATATTTCTGAAATATTCGGTAATATTTGTGAAATTATTGAAATCTTTGAGGAATGATTGAACTCTTTGTGAAATCTTCTGAATAAAACCGAAATCTTTCAGATCTATCCGAAATCTAAATCTTTGCGAATATTTGAAATCTTTGTGAAATCTTTACGAAATCGTTGGTAAATTATTGCAATTTTTGTCAAATCATCGTGAAATCTTTTTAATTGATCTAAAATCTTTGCAAAACCTGTGAAATCTTTGGGAACTCATTGAAATCTTGGTGCAATCTTTAGAATCTTTGGAAAATTATTAAAATCTTTGTGAAATTATTCAAATCTTTCTAAAATCTTTTAAATCTATCGAAATCTTTGCGAAACCTGTTGAATGTTTGGGTAATCATTGCAATCTTTGAAATCTTCGTGAAACCTTTAGCAATATGAATTTTGTACCTGTATTTATTATTTATCATTTACCATGTATTGTTTAATTATTTTCCATTTTTACATAGTATAATATTATTATACTTTTTACAAGTTTGACCATTTGATATTATAAGTCTATGCCCCTGCTCCCCTCTAGAAAAAAAGCTCCGCCGCTTCTGCCCAATGTTCCGATATATTCTCAAGTATTCCAAAGTATTTCTTGAGAATATATTCCTCGTGCACGCTGATTGAAAGTGGTCGAACCCTTGTAATAATACAGTTTTTTAATACTTGGCAAATTCAGATGTAAGACCTCTCAGGATGATACGCCCAGGTAGTGGAGAATCTCATTCAAGCGATGACATATCTTCGCATTTAGGTGTCACACCTAGACGCGGGCAGCATCCTGCTCCTCCACGCACTGGCAGCCAGGCAATAGTACCTGTAAATACCGCACCTGAATTCACGGAGGCTGACTATGCATCTTTAGCCCGATATTCAAGGGGCCTGCGTCAAAGAGAACCTACGTTTCGCATAAATCCACGTACTATCCAGGATGCGCAGCCACATAATTTCCAGGATCTGCAAGCATTTGACCTCAATGAACCCATGCGTGATATTTACAGTGAATATCTTCCTAATGGTGAGGAAAATCCTGACTTTATTGGGTATCCTCCAGGAAGCCATGGAGGATAACCAGACTATCACTGAAAAAACAATGATGTAACGAATAATCATTTTTACTTCACACTCGATGCCACTGTAAAAAGCCTTTCATTATTCGAACACACATGTTCTCATAATATGTTCTTCTTTATGTACTACTTTTTGAAATAAATTCGTTACTCACTGGGAATATTGTATTTATGATGTTTTCTTTCCTATCGACTGTGTTTATTATAATAGAGTACTGAAACAAATATTTTGTAATCTTTATACGTGAACACGAATATTTCAGTTAATAAGTACTGGAAAATAAATCTGCGAAATGTAGGGTAATCTTTGAGTTATGAACAAAATTCAGTTATGCTCAAAAGCAACTATTCCATGTTTGATGTTAACAGGAATGCTCCGCCACGGTGTGTCTAAATCAACATTAAATGGAAGGTCATAGCACATCCAATTTTTTTCTTGGGAGACATTAAAATTTCAACTTTTTAAAATAAATCTAAATAAAAAATATGATAAATTCCTAAAATATAATAAAGTCTTCGAAGTACGTCTTAAAATATACCGATCATCATACATGCCTGTGTTAACACAACAAAAACACACAACAAGACGTGAATGTAAACATTGATAGCGTCTCTTACCTAATGTAAACATATCTAGAACAAGGATCACATTTTTTCTGTACACCGAAGCATTAAGAAAATTTAAAAGATTATATTATAAACGGTATACCCCTGAAAGAAAAAGAACACTTGGTCGTTCATTTGATTGAAGTGATTCCAAATGAAAAAGCGACAAACATTGAAGAAAATAAATCAGATAAAAATACTATAATCGCTTCATCTCCGAAGCATGGAAATCCTTTGAAAATTTCTTTGATGGAACAGCAATCAGAAAACAAAAAGAGAAGCGTGTTTCTACTGAAGATGTTTTAAAAATTGGAACAAGTTATGGGCTTTCAACAAATAAAGTACATAGTAATACAGCAGCTCTTCGCGTCGCTACGAATGACAGAAAATTGTTTCAACCAGATCTAAAACAAAAATTACAAACTTTGAATCATTATCTTGATTTTTAATTCAGTATGAAAGAGTGCAATGTGATTAGCACTACAAATAACGATACTGCAACTACTGCAGAAACTTTAGTGTTTTGCAATTATGTGAAGGGATTATTTCAGTTTGTTCAAGAAAAAAGGGAAGTTGATGAAATGCATTTGAAATTTGGATTAGATAGTGGCGGGCATTTTTTTAAAGTTTGCCTTTTGATGCAATCTTTGGATGAATCAGAACTTGCAAATGTAGAAGGTCGACAGAAGTATCCGAAGGTGTTGTCGTAAAAAAGTTTAGGGATTCTCGCATCAAGAAATCACTACTGTTCGGGATAGTGGCACATACACAAGAGAAATATGATGTGGTCACTCTTAAAATTGAAGGATTCAAAGGGACAATAGCAACTGATTTAAAAAAAAAAACTGATTTAGAACATGCCAACGTATTAACGGGCATCATGTTACATGCAAGCAGTTTTCCTTGCACATGGTGTACTGCATCAAAAGATGACTAGTGATGCATGTTGATCAGTTTGAAATTTTTCAAAAATCTCGTCAGATTAAATTAAATCCTTGAACACCATACTCATCACATCTCGTCTCGATCGACTTTTTTCATTGCAAATTCTTGATCTCCATCACATTTCAGTTCCATCTAACTATGTTTCAAGGAAATCTCGATTTTGTCAAAAAATGATCGACATGCATCACTAGATGAATTAAACATGTAATTTGGAAATTTCAATTACACCTGAAGTTCAAGCGGTTTTTTTCCCTCTCCCTGATTTTTGTTCTAAAGTTGAAGAAGGCCTTGGATTTTACACTGAACAAGCCATGGAATTTGTCCATTCGGATTTTAAAACGACCTGGGCTAAATATAAAGTTTCGAGCACACACCGTCAATACCCAAGTAACTTACAAAAGCTATACAAGAATACAATGCCCGACATGTATTAATAGCTATTTGTGATACAAGTGCGCAAAATAGGCGATTGCGAACGAGTGTAAATTTGTCAGCATGAGCCGGAGGCTCGAAGCACGAGTCGGAGGTTAGCGCACGAGCGAAGCGAGTGCGAAAACGAGGACGAGTGCGAAGAGCTGAAGGCAAATGCTGAAATCACACGAGTCAGCAATTGCCTGTGCGCACGTGTATCACACGCTATTTTTTGCAACAACCTTCCGAGAAAGTTGTACTAAGAGAAAGACAAAGGAAGAATATTTACAGTTGCTATCTGCTTTGGCATAGCACCAAATTTATTAATCCCGATTACCTGCTTGCTGTACTTCCCATTTTGATAATTGAGAAAAAAATGATTTGAATCGACGTCTGTTGGTCGTAGATCGTAATATTTTTTCACGATTTGGTAGAACTCCCAAGCAACAGTGAAGGAACGTACGATGTAGTTCTTTGTTTTTGTAAGTGTTATCAGAAACGCTAAATTAGCATCTTTCACATCGTTCACGGTGATATTTTACAGTTCTTCTCGTCTGCATGCCCCGGATATTCCAATAATTAAGGCGACCTAAAAATAAAACAAGAAATATGTAGTAACAGCAGGTTTTTTTATTGGCATTAGGGTCTATAATATTTCACAATATTAAGAAATTTGAAACATTCAGTCCCGTTGGATTGATCCAAAAATCAGGACATTATCCCACTTTTTACCACCTTAAACCTCTACTTTTCCCTCACCCCTAACACAACTTAACTTAAGGCACGTTATTTAGAAAACAGGGTTGCTACAAAATTAAATTTTCAACCAAAGAAATTAATGTTCAAACAAAAAAATAAATTTTTAACCAAGAAGCTTAATTTTCTACAAAAAAAGACGAATTTTAAACAAAATAGTTAAATTTGTAACCAATAAAATGAATTTTCAACCATAATGATGAATCTTCAAACAAAAAAATTGAATTTTGAAAAAAATAGTTGAATTTTTGACAAGAAAAGATGAATTTCCAACCAAAATAGAATAGTTAAATTTCTAGTTGAAAAATTAAATTCTAACCAACAAAAAACATATTTTCGTCAAAAAAGTTTATTTTTCAACAAAACAAAAAGGTTTCTGAAAAAAATGATGAAAAGTCAACAAAAAAAAAGAACTTTTAACAAAGTAGTTTCACTTTCAAATATGTGGTTGAATTTTCAAAAAAATATTTGAAAATCCTTGATCAAAAAGACTAGTTTTCAACCAAGCAGTTGCACTTTTAACTAAAAAAGATGCAATTTCTACAAGAGACGAATTTTCAACCGAGAATGATTTTTCAGTCAATAAAGAAAAAAAAATCTTATCAAAAATGTAGGACTTTCATGCTAAAAAGACAAATTTTCTACAAAACAATTGAATTTTCAAACTGAAAAGACGAATTTTCAATAAAACAGTTGAATTTCAAACTAAAAATCTTCACCAATTAATTAAAATTGTGTACATCTTAGTAGAAAAGTATTTAATCAGAATTTTATTGAGTAAAATAACCTAAAAGTGAATTTCGACTGGAGATTAGTGACTCTTTATTAATAATATTCAATTATGTTATTAAATAAGCTGTAAATTACATTATTGACTTTTGAAGAATAATTAGTTATAAACATTAGGTAGTAAAAGAAACTTTTCATTGGTATAGGGTTTAGAATTTTCCCAATAGTAAGAAATTTAAAGCGTTTCGTCCTAAACTTACTCTGATATTTTTCAATTAAAATCGATACACTTCAAAAAGCAAAGATACTATTTAAATAAATGGGTAGTTCTACATAATAGAAAAAAACTCTTAGAATCTGAATTAGTCATATTAAGACATGTCTATTTTCTGGGCCAATTTATCAAAATGATCTAAATGTAGTAGCAAAGTAACCAGAATTGTATTGAATAACATAACCTAAAATTCAATTTCGGCTACAGATTATTGATTTTTTATTAGTAGTCATCATTTATGTTAGTAAATAAATTCTGAAGAATATGAGTCACTTTTGAGTAATAATTAATTTATAAATACACTCCGCGCTCCCTTATACGACGAGCTCGGGACCGAAAACGTTCCCTTATACGACGGCGCAAGGGGAACCCTTCCACTTGCAATACCAACAATCTCACGTGGTCGCGCGCATGCGCGTTGAATCCTGCGTCACTGACAGCTGACTATATCATATTCACGCGCGAGAGTATTTGCTTCCCGCGCGAGCTTTGAGCGGAAGAGTGGGGATGGTGGAGAACGACCTTTCCGTCGTATAGGGGAGCGGCAACTGGTCGTATAATGGAGCGTACGTATAGGGGAATGTCGTATAAGGGAGCGCAGAGTGTATCAAGTAATTGAATCAGAGACTAACAGTTTGCTTTTCTGCGGCCATTTAATTTGACTAATTCCGAACTAGATATAAATTTGTGTAAATATTCCGATGTAGATATAAATTTTCGTAAATATAAGTGTTCATATATATAGTATTTACATTTGTTGCCAAATACTGGTGGTCTGGAGCTTCGTTGAGAAACTTTTCTACGTCATCTGACGATAAGATTTTCGATTTCTTGCTCTTGAAGCCAACGGACTGTCTTTTTAAGAAAGCAGTTAGCTTTGCATAACATTCAATTTTAATGTTATTCTTAGTACCCAATGTGGTTTTTAGCATTGAGTAATGACACCAAAGAGTCGAAGGTTTCATTATTTTTGCCAGCTCACTAAAATAGGCCATTAAAACGTTCTCTGATAGTGATTTGGTATTCTTTGACGCTGTCCACTTCATGAATCTATCGTACGTTGCATTGTATTTAGTTTTGGACTTTACGGGTAGCAAATTTTCAGAAGCACTTGAAGCGGCTAGAATAATATCTGTTGGAGTACACTCTGCACCAGTTTGATTCGAATCTTCATTTAAGTCCATCTTCTTTTGACAATGAGAAGAAAAATTGCACTTGCACTCTTAAACACGTCGACTTTAACCTCGCACCTCTCATCAGCTGTTCGCTTGGACACTGAGCGCTGCTGTTGCTACGTTGCCCCCGAATTGTCGCGATGCCGAAAGTTGCTTATCTGCAAAGTGCGCATGCGCGTACATTCCGCTGATTTGGAAAGTATATAAGAATCGAACTGCGCATGCGCCAATAATATTCCCGCATTGTTATCCGGAATGAGTCACTTTGCATATAATTTAGCTACATGGAACGGAGTACTTTCGAGGTGGGTGTTGCAAAAAATAAATTATTTTTTGTTTCAGGATTGATATGGACTGATATTATATTCATTTACCATATTTCGTTACATAAAGTGAAAAAATTGAAAATTCCTCACATTTTTTTGAAAATTGTTATTTTTAATCCATAAAAAACACTTTTCTCAAAAACGGCTCGGGGCATTTGGCTCCAAATTTCTTTGCGCACTATTTTTGAGCCCCTAAATCGAATCCAAAAAAAAAATTGGATGTGCTATGACCTTGCATTTAAAGTTGGTTCAGGCACACCGTGCCGTGAATGTGACTGCTTCAAATTCATGTTCTTGCACACGATACATAAAAACATTGAAGAATTAAGTTATGATCTGGCGAGATCTGGCGCAGCCATTAATTGTTTTATGTGCGAAAAAGCATCAGGAATCAAATCGCGTGATCGAAGCTTCCACTTCTTTCCACCTTTTTTTACAGGAAGTCATCAAGTGAAGTTGCCCGAGCGCGCATAACAAATCTATGAAAAGCTGTTCTTTCGTCTACTTCTTGTAGCATATGTGGGGTAAAATATTATTATATTGTATAAATTATATTATTATATTGTGATAAAATATATTTCGTTTAGGCCAATATATTACCAATGCTCTATGCATGGAGATAATTTAATTGAAGTTCATTAAAACAGATAATTAATGTGTTTTCCAAAAAGTGCATCCGCGCCAAATTGTCCTACCTTGTTTGGTCATGTGGCGCGTTTCGATTTCAATTCAAAATTATTGAATAAAAAGCAAATTATGAAGAAAAATTAGTCAAATTTAATCAGAATAAGATAAATGTATTTACGTTTAATATTATTAACATATCTGAGGGATTGTGTCTGCCGAAATTTCAAGAAAAAATGTTTTTCTAACAGTGCAGAATGTCTCATAGTAATTTGAGGGTTATGTCTGCTGAAACGTCAAGACGTTTTTTTTAACAGAGCAGAATGACTCACCAATATAAAAAATAACGGGAAACTTTTTAGAAAATTCTTCATATTAAACTATAATATTAAGACAAGGTACAACCCGAATGCGCCATATTAGTCGCATGTGAATAGTATTTAATAAAGATTTCTTACATAAAAGTTTATTAATTCATCTCTTTTGCTGAAAAATTCTACTTTTTGGTTGCAAATTTAATTATTTCGTTGAAAATTCATTTTCTCTGATAGAACATTTGTCCTTATGTATTGAAAATTCATCTTCTAGTAGAAAGCATATCTTTTTCATTGCAAATTAATTTTTGTTATTGAAAAGTCTACTATTATGTTCTTAATTCAGAATTTATCTTTAATGGTTGAAAATTCTGCTCTTTTGTCAAAAATCCAAATGTTTTGTTGAAAATTCGGCTTTTTGGATAGAAAATCCTTCCTTTTGGATTAAAATTTTATTTTTGGTAGAAAAATAATATTTTTTTTGTCGCTTGCCTTCGATATAAAATAGTGCACGTGCCGGTTTTCAAGTGCGAGCTTCAATATTTGACTAAATTTCGAGCTGTTTACTTTAGTGTAAAGATAAAGATTATTTTTCAAGGAAAAAAAGTATGGTGAAATAAATTAAATGTGCTATTGTTTGAATAATGTTGCAAATATTACACAATCGCGTTCTTATATTAAATTATTTTAATAACTTGAAAAGCATTTTTATATTTCAGGCTTCAGACTCTTTCTCCTATTACCCTTTTTTTCCTTTTTTAAAGAATTCTTTTTATTACATGAATGAATAGACTTTCTTAAATTTGGAAAACTTAGAAAATCGAAAGTTAAGTTTTTATTTCTAAATCTTTCAGGAATGAGAAATTTTTAATGAAAGCATCAAACTTACATCATTTCTAATCGTAAAACTCATAACTTTCATCATTTTTGATTGTACGTTTAAAAAATTAAAAACTTTTTAATTGTTAAGATTTCCAATTGAAATTTCTATAAAGTTAAAGGAAATCAGTTGTATATTCTTCAATTTTGAAGTTTTGCAATTGAACACTCTTCAATATTCAATTTGTATATTCAATTTGTATAATCGCAAATGATGAAATTTCGAACATTTTTTGTAAATATGACAAAGTTAAATTTGAGAGATTTGAAATGGAAAAATATTTAATTTTGAAGAATTCAAATTTAGATTTGTTTAATTTAACGAAATTTCAATTGAAAATTATTCAATTCTGAACAGTAAAATTTACATTGTTGATTTATTTTTCGGTAAATCTAATAATTTTTTACATTTGTAAAGTACGTTTACATTGTATAAAAAAGGAACGGATTATTAAATCCTTAAGTCAAAAATAGAATATAGCTGAAACTAAAATATTGGACGTCTGAATATAGCGATATTATAAAGATATTATAAATATATGAAAATGCATGAATCCGGGATAGAATTTTCTGTTTCGAATAAAAATATTACTTTTTTCAAAAATATTTTTGTTTTGTTGATTTCATTTTTCAGTATTTTTCTCTATGAACTGCATTTTTCTCCGTGAAAGGAAGTAAAAATCTTTCTTGTAAACATTTTTGGATAGGACTTTTTATTTCTCTTTTATTTATCGAAAACACTATGAAAAAAAAATCCAAATGTTCAATCAATTGCTGTGAGAAACGGAAAAAAGTTTATACAAAAAAAAGTCTCAAGGAGAAAATATAGCTTTTAGAAAATCCTATAAAAATTGTTGTCAAACCCATTTTTTCATAGGACTTTTCATCTTGGTAACCTCCTGACTGCCTTTCTCTCCTTTCTTACACAAACACTGCACTCTTTTCCTCAGCATAATCCACCCATAATTCCCAGTGAACCTGGACCCTCTTATTCTCTCCTCCCCTTCTGTCTTCTTTCGCTCCATGCCGTTCTTCTTCACCACCTCATACACCTTTCTCCTCTCCTCATGCATCCTTCTCTCTTCAGCTCTCTGCAGCTCATTCCTTCTGAAATACCTTTCTTTTTCAACATCCGTCTTCCCCTCTCCTCCCTTGTTCTCCTTCTCCAACCAACACTTCCTAACCAGCTTACTTCCCCCCTCTTCAAAAAACTTTTTCCTCATACTTACGCGACCGACTCCCTGTTAAAATCCCTAAACTTGCTCTCCCCGCCTCCCTCCTAACAATATAATTAGGCGTATTCTTTGCCAGCCCCAGTATCCACTTTACATACCTCTTCTGTGTCCTATTTACCTCCTCACTTTCCTTCCACCCCGACACCTCTACTCCATACAATAGCACACTCATCACTAGTGAGTCAAACAATTTCATTCTCCTTCCAGAATCATCTGCGAATAACTTCTTTCCCAACCCCCACACCTTCCTCATCATCACATTTGCTCTTCTCACTCTCTATTTCATGTGAGCATTTACTCCCCCATTTCTCCAAAACAAAAAGCTAAGGTACATGAACTTTTTCAACTCCTGCACCGCCTTTCCCTTCCACTTCAATTCCCCTCCCTCATCCCTTCCACCTCCTTTCCTGAACACCATGACCTTGGACTTTTCCGCATTCAGCTCTCACCTATTCTTATCCAGGTATCTACTCAACGTTTTCATCATCTCCTTTAAGGCCTCCTCGCTTCTTGCCAGCCACACTATGTCATCTGCATACGCGAGTGACAACATTCTAACTCCTCCTACTACTCCGGCCTCTAGCTTACTTACCATATCCGCGCTTAACATCTTGAAAAGCATTGGGCTAAGCGGAAACCCTTTCCTTAACCCCCTATCCATCCAGAATCCCTCCGAAATTCCCTCTCCTCCCCTCCTCTTACCTCATATTTCGCCTCTTCATATATATTCCTTACCCTCTCGATCAGACCTCTCTCCACTTCCCTCTCCACCATCGCCTCATACAAACAAATTAAACAATATTCACTCAAATACATTGTTCTTTGGGCCAATTATTTAGTTAGTAAGATATGGTATAGCTATTTTATTAATTGGCGCAACCAAACATTTTTTAACTGTTTTGGACATTCCTTTTTTTTGTTAAAAATTAATTTTTTCAACTGTAAATTTGATTATTATATTTTTTGTGGAAACATGTCCTTCATAGTTGGAAACAGTTGGAAATGAATTATTTATTTCTTTGAAATTTCTTACTTTCGTAGAAAATTGAGATTCTTGCTTAAAAATTAATCTTTTTCGTAAAAAACCTGGACTATTTTGTTAAAAATTCAACTATTTAATTTTAAATTCATGTATTTTGTTAAAAATTCGTCTTTTTGTGGAAAATTCATCTTTTGGCTGAAAATTGAAATATTTTGGTCGGTACTTAGTTTTAGTTAGTTAGTTTTAAGACGGGCGGGAAGCCTACAAAGAGCTCAAGCCCCTGGCGCTCAAGCTATAAAGCCTATTGTGCCACACACTTACTCATTCGCCCTCAGTAGTTGACCCCATACCTCTTGATGAAGCCCAGTATGTCGACTACAATTTGCGTTGTAATTTCCTCAGGTTCCATAAAATGGGCCCCAAAGGTTTGTTGCCTGAGCCTAGCTAATGCCGCCCACTGGCATAATACGTGCAGGAATGTTTCGTCATCCCAGCCGCATTTCCTGCACTCTGTCGTGGGGTTAGATCCCATTTTGTTCATACGATGGTTTAAGTGATCGTGCCCAGTTAGGATCCATACCACTGTCCTTATATCTTTCTTGGGTAAACCCAAGATTTTCCTGGCACTGTCCATCTTATAGGTAAAACCCAAGATGGATTTCACCTGACGGCAACCTTGGATTTGTTGCCAGTATTTACGGTGTTTTCTTCAAGTCCAGCTTTTAATGGCCATCCCGAGACAGCAAGACGCTATTCCCAGTACCGGTTCCAGTCCTATGTATTCACTCAGTGCGCCGCATTTCGCCAACTAGTCCGCCCTTTCGTTGCCATTGATCCCTGTGTGACCAGGGACTCATATGAAAGCCACATTGTCTCTTTCTGCAAGTTGGTTTAATGCCTTTTTGCATTCACAAACCAGTTATGCTGTTATGGCTGGTTTCCCTATTGCAGTTAGTGCCGCTTGGCTGTCCGAGCAGATCGTAATGTGTCTGCCAGCAGCGTTTTCTTCTATTAGTGTTTCAGCACAGCGAAGGACGGCCAGGACCTCCGCCTGAAAGACAGTAGCATGTCGCCCAAGTGTGATCCCTATCCCCCTCCCTCTCTTGCTATCATAGATTCCTGCTCCTGACCCACCCTTTCCCCTGGAGCCATCCGTATACAAGATTCCCCCTTGAAGGAGCGGGTTCCCATTTACATTCCACAAAATGTGCTTGGAATGCAGACGTGGAAAGCTTTGGCAAAGTTGAAGCGTTTTGTTATTTTATCTTGCCTCATCTCTAGAATGGGCAGTGCGCGGATGTCACTTGGGAGCATAGTGTGCCGCTCTAGCAGTTATCGCAACATGTAGGGGTTTTTCACAGAGCATAACAAACTTCCTGCATTGGGTCTCCAGGTGCTATGCATAGTTCAGCTTGCTATCTAGGATTACTCTCAGATATTTAACTGAATCTGAAAACGTCATTTTCCTACCACAGAATACAGGACCGTAAACTTTCGGCACTTTATAATTTCTCGTGAAAATGACCAGGTTGGTCTTTTCCGGATTTACCGAAAGCCCTGAGCTATCGCACCAGAGCTCTACGATGCACAGCGCCGACCTCGTAAGATCCATCAACGTTTCCAGATGAGCACCCCCTGACTAGGATTACAAAGTCATCCGCATAGCCCTGAGTATAATACCCCTCTTTATTTAGCCTTCGAAGAAGGCCGTCCACTACAATGCACCACAGGAAAGGCGAGAGGACACACCCTGTGGGCAACCCCGTGGAGCTATGCCCGTTACAAGGCCCTCTTCCCATCTGGTTTCGAGTCTCCTCCGGCGTAGCGTGCTTCCTATCCAGCATAATAGCTGATCCGGCACGCCACATCTCAAAGCGTCTCAACAGATAACTTCTGGAGGAGTATTGCTGAAGGCAACCTCTATGTCCAAGGAAGTGTCCACAGCATACCCCTTTTGTATCAATTGCTGCTCCAATTTTGCCACAACAGCATGAAGCGCAGTTTCTACCGAGCAGCCTGCCTGAAAAGCATGCTGCCCTCTATACAGCAGGGAGGCCAAGAGCACCTCATCCCTAATGCATCTCTCGACCAGCTTCTCCAACGTCTTCAGGAAAAAAGACGTTAGGCTGATGGGTCGAATATCTTTTGCAGCAGAGTAACCGTCCCTCCCAGGTTTGAGAATGAAGGCCACTCTGTCATCCTTTCATGAGGATGGCACGTGTTTAAGGGCTATGCTTGCCCTAAATAATTTCACCAGAGGAGGCACAACTAGCTCCAAGCATTTTTGTAAAAGCGTTGGATAAATGCCATCCACCCCTGGTGACTTGAACGGAAAGAAGAACCCTAGGCCCATACTAACCTTTTGTAATCAACGAAATTAGCGAAGAAATTCCAGTCAGCCCTTCCAACATCTGGGCCCCAGCCTTCCTCCTCTTGTTTGGTTCGGATTCGCTGAAAACCCGGAAAGTGAACTTTCATTAGGTGATTCAGCGTTGCTTCTTCGTCTTCGGCAAACTCACCATTATCGAGCCTTATGAGCCCGAGTCGAGATTTCGGATTCTTTGCCAGGATCTTGTGAACCCTGGCTGTTTCTGAAATAACTTTCGACTCCTCGCAGAAGCCTCTCCAATCCTCCTGTTTATACTTTCTTATACTTGCATTGTATTCATCTTGGGTTGTCTTATAGATGTCGCAGTCTGCAGGCAATTGAATTCTATTTGCCCTACTGCACAACATACTTGTCTTTTTACAGAGTCTCTCCAGGTGAGTATTCCACCATTTTGCTCCCTTGTTAGACTTAGCTGTGCTTGTAGGGCAATTGTTCTAATATGATGTATTCAGAGTCCTTCGCAGAAAATCCGCGGCGTGTTCTAACTCATCAATGGTGCTATAGCTTGTGGGGAATTCCGCAAGCCTCCCTTTGAGTTCCTCTTTATATCAGTCCCAAAGTATGTTTCTGGGGTTTCTGATGTTGTAAACGATCGGTTTACCTAGGTCTAATCGAAACACGATATATTTGTGGTCCGAGAGAGACTCCTCATCGGAAACTCTCCAGCCCACTACCCTGCTCTTCAGTACACCCGAACAGAGAGTCAAATCGAGAACCTCACTACTGTTTTTAGTCTGGAATGTGATAGTATCACCCCGATTCAGAATCTCCAGCTCTATGCATGCTATGTATTTAATTGAATCTCTCCCTGTTTCATTGATGTTTGTGCTCCCCACACCGTGTGGTGAGAGTTTGCATCACAGCCCAACAGCAAAGGAATCTTGGTCTCTTGACAGTGCCGAATTGGAGCCTCCACCTCTCTGGAAGGCGAGGGTCCCCCCGCATCACCTAGGAAATACGCCGAGGCAATAAACACCTCTAGCCTTCTCCACTACTGCCCCTGATTCTCATTTTGATAACGGTGAGATCTCTGGAGCAGAACTTAGGGACCAAAATCGCATCCATACCCTTGACGGCTATGCATGCCTTTGGTGCTTGTTCTCGTGGCCCCTTATATGTGGAGCCACATCCTGACAAGCCACTTATCCTTTCCCTGTATAATTAGGGTTCCTGGATTACGGCAATTCCTGCCTGCACCACTGACAAGCGTCTAGCTATAACCGCCGAGGCGCCTTGGCTGTGGTGCAGATTAATCTGCATCATGGGGATTACCGTCTCAGCCATTGAAAGGCTAATTCAGGGCCCCTAGAGAGCGTCGGTAGTCCAGAGCAACAAAGGATCCAGAAGTTCGCACCGGTCGTGGTAGACTGCCCCCTGAGGAGCCTTCCACCACTAGTGGTGGGTTAGAAGAGAGTCCCGGAACGGGTCCTCATTGTTTTTGTTTTTCGTGTTTCATTCAATTGTCCCACGTGAAGCTAGGGAAATTATAAACACCCCCTGTAGAGCTCTGCTTGCAGGGGACGGATCTACATACTATGGGATTCGACCTGGTGTCCCAAAGTCCCCGTTCATTCACCTCCTTTGAGATCTTTTTGGTTGTACATTTAACTGTTTTGTGAATAATTTATCTTTTTGGTTGAAAATTCAACTGTGTAATTGAAAATCAATCTTCTTTGTTCTAGCTTGTGCTGACAACAATGAGGATCTGGCATATCTAAATTCACGAAGTGATCTTAATCTTGTGAGTCGTCAGCAACCTGACTTTGGCCAGTGGTCTGCTCCTCCGGTTCAACCACAATATACTCATGAGCATCATCCACTTCCACGAAGCTCAGAACCTTACTTTGGCGAGTGGTCTACTGCTCCGATTGAACCACAATATACTTATGAGAATCCTAAAAATCCACCAAGATCACACAGTTAGTAGAAAATTCATGTGTTTTGTTGAAAATTCCAAAAAATGTTGGCAGAAAATTCTTTTAATTGTTTAAAAATCAATTTTCAACTGAAAATATAACTATTCCATTTTCTATTGAAAAGTCTTTTTTAATTGAAAATTGAACCAAATCCTTGGATGATATTCCGAATAGCTTGTTACAAATTGATTTTTTTGTTAGAAGATTCTTGATTTTAGTAGAATATGGTTCAAATGTTCAAAAATGGAACAGTAAACTATGTTCTTAAAAATCCGATTTTTTTATTAAAAAGTAAGTTTTTAAATTTTGAATTATTATTTCCTTTTTGGGGTCTTTCTTAGTTAAAAATAAATTATTTATTTTGTTGAAATTTTTTTTTCTCTCTTAAATTGAGATTCTTGCTTGAAAATTCATCTTTTTGGATAGAAATTGAAATATTACAGTACGAAATGTACCTATTTTGTTGCAAATTCGTACCTTGTGTGTCAAAAATTTTCAGTTAATGTAAATTTGTTTTATATTTTATATCAGTTTAGTTATAAATTCATCTCTTCGGTTAAAAATTCAACTATCTTGTTGAAACTTTTGTTTAATAATGTTTTATTTTGAAAATGTCACAATACAATTTTTTGAATTTCGAATTGAAAATTTAAAAATTAGGTACAATTTTTTTTCTCAACTGAAAAATCTTCCTTGCTGAAAATTTTTCATTTTGGTTTGAAAATTCGTCCCTTTTGTTTAAAAATTTAACTACTTTCATGAAAATTCGTTTTTCTTTGTTGAAAATTCGTCTTTTTGGTTGAAGATTTATGTTTTTTTAGTTGAAAATTCCACTATTTTTTCAAAAATTGGACTTTTTTGGTTGAAGATACATTATTTTCATTAAAAATTCGTGTTTTTCGGTAAAAAATTAGTCTTCCCGGTTATAAATTCATGGTTTTGGTAGAAAATTAAATAATTTGGTTAACAATTGATCTAGTTTGTAGAAAATTCAGCAACTTTGTGGAAGTCATTTCTTGGTTGAAAATTCAACTGTTTTGTTGCAAATTCATCTTCTCAGAATAAAAATTCAATTACTTTGGTGGAAAAGTCAAATTTTTGATTAAAAATTTTTTTTTTTTAAATTCACGTATTTTGTTGAAAATTCGCCTTTTACTGTAGAAAATTCTTCTTCTTGGTTAAAAATGAATGTTTTGGCTTGAAAATTCTACTATATGGTTGAAAATGATCTGTTTTGTTGAAAATTAAACAATTCTGATATAAAGTATCCTTTGTGGTTGAGAAGTTAACTGTTTTAATGAAAATTTGTCTTTTTTGGTTGACTTTATCTGTTCCTCATTTCAAATCAAAATCTGTTTTGTTTGAAATATGAACCATTACATTTTTTGTTGATAATTCATCTTATTTGGTTAAAAATTAATCTACTTTATAGAGAATTCCACAGTTTTGTTAAAAAGTCATTTTTTATTTGACTCTTTAGGTGAGAGATGTTTCTTGAGTATTTCAAAACCGTAAAGCAAGTTGAAAAAGCTTAAAATTTGAAATAAAACGTAGTTCTCCTTGAAAATGTCTACAAATGTCACCTATGAAAAATTTCGTTTATTTGAACGTCCAGAACTTTAGGAACATATATATTCCAAGTATGCATTGTATGCACAGATATTCCCGAAAGTGCTGATATATTCTCAAGTATTCCAAAGTATCCTTTGAAAATATATTCCTTGTGCACGCTAAATGAAAATGGTCGACCCCTTCTAATAATAATTCTTTTCAATTCTTGGCAAATACAGATCTAAGACCTATCAGGGCGCCTCAAGGTCATACAAGCAATGAGATATCTGACTGGTTAGGTGCGACACCTGCTAGAAATAGAGAAGTGCTTTATCAGTCTGCAAGGGGCTATGGTATCAGGATAAGAAGCATACCAGCTTCTGAAGATGATGGCAACGTGAGAACAATATCTGGAAATAATTCACCTGTAAGACAACGGACATCTCACGCTTTAAGATATCTTGAAAATCGCAGGACAGGAAATACAGCTGCTACTCAACATGATGAGAGCGAAAGGACATTTGATGATAATGCCTCACGTTTGAGACGCAGGTCGTCGCAGGCTTCAAGACATCTTGAAAATCGCAGGGCAGGAAACACAGGTGCTTCTCAACATGATGAAAATCGGGATCAACATTCATCTTCAAGCCGGAATCTACGTTATAGGAATTTGATAGACAGTTGGCTTAACGAACCTTAACATGCTTTCCAGAATCAGCAACAACATATGTTCCAGAATCAGCAAACAGACACATTCGACCTCAATGTGCCCAGCTTAGATTCTTACAATCAAAGATTTCATCATGATAATTCTCCTACTCCTCACTTTCATGGGGGTCCTTCAGGACGTTATGCATCTGGCTAACCAGTCTCATGTATGTTTTCAAAATATGTTTTTTATGTAATATTTTTTGAAATACATACGTTATTCACTGGTTGTACTGTATTTATTGTGTTTTCTTTTCTATCATCTGTATTTGTTATAAGAGAGTAATGAAAGAAATATTTTGTACTTTTTAAATCTTCATATTATCCCAATTCGAGATAATTGTATACTCTAATTACACGAATAAAATTTTTATAAATTTAAAGTTAAACATATTTTGACGGAATAATCAGTCATTTCTATTGACAAAATAATCGCTAAGGTACAGAAATTAGTCAACAAAATCAAACAGATTAAAATGATCCACTTGTATTTTTTATACTTTTGATTAAAAGTCATAGGTTAGTCGTTTTGGGAAACGTTGAATTTTCAGAAAATTCAGGAATTTACAAATAGTTGAATTTGTAACTAAGCAAGATTTCAACCAAAGAGATGAATAAAATTTTCGAGAATTTCAATTCGATTTCAAAAAAATTTGATATATTAAAGGCTGTTATAAAAGATTTCGGAGGATTTCTAATACATTTCTATAAATTGAAGGAATTTTAAAGTACTTGTTGTATTTTAAAGCACTTTCAAAGATTCTAAGGAAGTTTCAATAGATTTGAATGAAGTAAAGGGATTTAAAATATTTTACGGCTTTTTTGATAATTTGAAGAAATTTTAGGAAGATTTCAATCAATTCAAGGAATTTCGAAACTTAAAGAATTCAAGGAAGTTTCAAGAAGCTTAAAATATGTCAAGGAATTTTCAAAGATCTCAATGATTTGAAGGGATATAAAAAATTACCATGCGGTTTTAAAGAATTTCCTGGAATTTTGAGAGATATGAAACAATTTTATAGGATCTGTAAGGTTTCAGAATATTTGAAAAGATTTGAGGAATCTTTAAGAGATATGAAACATATCAAGTAGCTTCAAAGGATTTCGAAGTTTGTAAGGGATTTAAACATTTCACCATGCAGTTTTATAGAATTTTTTGGAATTTCGAAAGGTATGAAACAATTTTATAGGACCCGTAAGCTTTTTAGTATATTTTGAAAGATAAAGGATTTTAAGGGCTGTTAAAGGCTCTCACAGTATTTTTGCTAAATTTGTCAGGATTTTAGGGAGTATCATTAGATTTCATGGAATTGTACGGGTCTAAATTACTGTAATTATTATTATGGTTGTCATAGTTTTACTTAAGCAGTTAAGTATATATAATAATCTTAATAAAACATCAATTAGTTCAATAATTTAATGATTATTCATTAAGATTATATGTGCATAAATCATTTTTATGTGGCAAAAAATGATAATAAAAGTGAAATATTATTTCAAGTTTATTCAAAACTATTTTTAAATTGAAACATAAGGGGAATGTCGATTATTATCCGTTTTTCAAGAAACTTTATGTTTTTGCAAATAACTTTGGTGTTACAGGATGACCAGGTTATACGAATACAAATTATATCACTACAGAAAATATTTTTCTATCTGGATTAACCTGTCAATCAACTGGTTTACAGTTAAGGAGCATATTTTTCTATCAATATTTTTTTATAAAGTCGCATCCAAAATATGCTTCTTCTAATAATAAAACCGTGTTACTGGATGACACCCAATTTTTGTACAATCCTTTTTAACGTTTCTAAGAGGGTTATTTTGGTCAAAGAAAGCGGTGCACTCGAGTTGCGGACTATGGTCATAATCGACAGGGGGCATTCCTCGAGTTGCGGGCTAGGGTGAATACCAGAGACGTTTCCCCTTTGTGCCTTCTTTCCCTCTCCACTTAACGCTTTCTCATTTTCTCGGTCCCCTTTCTTTTCCAAAATTTTCCCTCAACACTTTTTCCAGGCAAGTCAAGTGAAATAGGTACTAAAGTTACGTGAGTACTTATTTCATACCTATTGTGAAAATAACCCTCCGCTTTTGTCTGGAGTTTATCGCACCGCTGGGGAAAGAAAGCTCGGAACGCAACTCTCAGACCTAAAGTGTCCGCGGTCCGCAAATTCAGGGTTTTGTGACCATAGTCCGCAACTCGAGTGGAGCCAAATTTTGGAAAAGGAAGTAGACCAAAAGAATGAGGGAAGCGTTAAGTGGAGAGGGATAGAAGGCTTGAAGGGGAAACGTCCCTGGCACTTACCCTAGCCCGCAAGTCGAGGAATGCGCCCCGTCGATTCTGGCTATAGTCCGCAACTCGAGTGCACCGCAAAATTTTCCCTTCACACTTATTCCAGGCAAGTCAAGTAAAATAAATCATAAAATTAGCAAAATAACCTTCCGCTTCTACAATATTTATTTATTTTTATTTTATATAACTATTATCCTAGTAAATACTGAACATAGTTGTCAAATCAAAAATTAGTTGAATTCTACTAATTGCTGTAGCTGTAATTTAGTCACTAACAATTTGTAAAAATATACTGGTTCAATTATTAACACAGGTTAACTAAAAAAAAGTGTCATGTGCTGTGAACTAGATAACCAAACCTATTCTACAAACAGACTAACGGGGATAGGAATAACTGCTAGGCAATATACTGTACAAGGTTTTGAGAACCCACAAGCTGCAATTGTCGCGCATTACGGTCAGGTGAGCGCCACAAGGCTTTTTCAATTATGCAACAACCACCGTGTGTGCGTTGAATTGCAGAGACCTGCCGTTACCTTCTATGCTGTCATGCGTTACTTCTAGTACGCAGATCAGCCGGAACGGCACTTCAGTTTTCTGAGCAATATTCTCAGAACCATATGAGGGGAAGAAAATACTGATAGATGCGGACGTGAGTTTAAAGTCCCCACTTTTGGGCAGCCCAATTTTAAATAAAAACGGGGAGATAGTAGAGTCATTCATTGCACAGCATAACCTGTCGGCAAACGAAGAAAGTCATATTGACATTACTTTGTTTATCGGTAAGCTCTTACCTTACATCACCTTGTAGAATGTTTGACCCGACTTAACGTCCAGTGACCATAACGTCATTGAAACTAGAATCAAGATTAGGGATTCAGCTGAGATCGGTCAGTCCAAAAAGCCTCAAACGCAAACATTCTTGCTAACGAGAGACTATCGGGAAAAATTAGACGGAACAACTTACACATGAGCGAACTAAAGTTATTGTAAACGCCTGTGATGTTTCGATGCCGCGAAAAATCTCCCAGTGGGCACAAAACCATTAACATCGCAAGAACTTCCTTGGGACGTTCCTATGACGTCCAATGTCAGTCCCATCAACGTCTCTAAGAGTCCAATGTCCTAACGATGTCCGAAAGACGTCTTAAAGACATAAGATGTTCTCGGGACATCTTTATGGATGTCCGAAAGACCTCTCTAGGACATATCTAATTTTCTTGCCCGCCGGGCTGGCATTCTAAATCTCACCTGTGGTGGAATAAATTTCTTACGTGAAAGAAGTATAAAATATGTATACTCTGGCGGCAATATCAGAAAGACAAAGAGCTCAATCAAGTACGGTCGATGCAAGTAGAGAAACGTAATAAGAATATGTCAGGTTTAGGCTACAGATTACAAAGAGAAAAACTCAAAATGCAGGGTGTGTTCAAGCTCAATTCAACTCCAAGCTGGAATGCCGGCAATTCGTAGACAGAAAATCGTCACTTACGCGGCAGAGGGATGGTTACCGGGGTGTAGTAACGGATTCTTACCGCACGGTCTCCGCTCATGAGCTCTACATTGCTTCTGGACTCATTTCGATGAATTATCTTCTTCAGGAGCGAGCTGTGGTGTACGGTTTCAAGAAAGCAGATGTTGAGATTGAAAGAATTAAAGTGACGCACACTGAAATTGACAGTGATACGAAGCAAAAGATACGATGAAAAATCTGTCTCTTGTGGCAGACTGCATGGGACCCAGTTCCTAACTGAGCACGAGAATTGTAACGTGAATTTAAAAACCCTTAAACTAGCCGATAACATAGAATGCACGTGCGGGGCAGGAGAAACCGTGCAGCTGGAATGTGAACGTTTTGCACGTGAAAGGACGAAACTGTTTTCGGGCCTAAAAGAAAGTCGAAGTGTTATTGCCAGCTTTTGCTTCACGAGTAGTGGAGAAACAGATATTCGATCCCTTTTCCACCTTCGCTAGTAAATTCCTCTCGCCTAAATGTAACGGAACGCGCGCAGTGAGACCAAACTGCGCGAAACGCTCTTAGAGAAGATACGACAGCAACTCTTTCCTACCTTGCTCTTTCTGATCCTTCGCACACCTACTAATATAAACTTTTTTCAGCTCAAATAAATGGTGTAGAGCAAGCTGGAAGCGAAACCTCCGCGAGGTTCCGCTGGGCAATGTGTTCACACTCTGGACATCCCATATTTCAGTTTACTGACTGATGTAATGCGGCAGGACGAGCATAGCTAACTGTTCCTCCCGCAAGGGGAACCAGGTCTTCATCGTGAGACGCTTATTTGAACTCGTTCTTTTGAGATGTCACCAAGGATGTTTTTTCTAGTCCCGCATAAACTTTTCAGGTGGTGAAGCTAGATAGTAAGAGATAGGGTTTAAGGATAGGCGAAATACCGCCTCGGAGAGCAAAAACCATTGGGTCCTTACTTAGGTTTGACTATATTCGCTATTCTTTATGCTTTCCGAAACTTCTTGTTTTGGACAAATGACTGTATCTCCCTTGGAACGTTCGGCAGGGCAGGGTTGCGGCCAACACCGTAAGAGCAAAAAAGATGGTAATAAAGCACTCTTAGGGCGTGTGCATGCCACGCTTCACACCTATTGCTGGGAATTTCTTGACATAAAATGCTGTCACGTTCAATTCGAAGTCCATACTATCTCTCATGCTTGCACGAGAAGCATAGATCGTCAGGTCATCCATATAAAATACAAGAGTGACCTTATGCTCGCGATGGTTAGTGCCGCCGCAGAGGTATCCAGTAGAATTGCGTAGTGCGAGAGATAGAGGTGGAAGTGTAATGCAAAGGAGCAGAGGGCTCATGGGATCGCCCTGAAAGACGCTCCTCTGGAAGATGAAATTAAAATTCAAGGGAGTAATGTAGGAAGTAGTTGATAGGGACATAAGAAAACATGATTTTTTATTCTTGTTTTTGAACAATAATGGAAGAGTTTAAAAGGTAGAAAGCTTCTCTGATATTGAATGTATTTTTTGCGAAAGTAAAGGGTCGGTAAAGGGGGTCTAGAATCGGATAGTCCTCCTAAGAGAAGAGTTCAACAGTCAATTTCCTAGTTAAGAATTAAATTCGGGGGAATAGAGTGGGTTCTTTAAGCTCAGCGAACATGACTGGGATTGGTGTGAAGCTGCTGTAGCCGAAGATAAGTCTTGACATCCATATTCGAGGGAGCTTCTGATGAGCGAGTAGTAAATAATGCGCAAGGTTATTATTATATAGGTATAGGTTATATAAGGTTATTATTAAAGTTATTAATAATATTAATAACTTTATGAGTTTTTTTGATTAAGCGTAGGAAGTGAGCAGTCCATGTAAATTTTGAGTCAAAAAGTAGATCTAAGAAGGTGACAAGAGATTGGGACAAGAGATTCATTGACATTAAAGATAGGGAATTTATTCATCTCCGCAGATATATTGAGGCCTCTTGTTTTTAGAAAGTTTTGAAAATAAAATAAAAGTTCTTGAAGCATATAGATATGTTCATCGAGGTTACAAGCTGTAATGTATATGACTATGTCATCTGCATACTGAAGAATTCTAACACGGGGATGGATGTGTTTGTGGATATTTAATGTATAGAGATTGTACAGAATTGAACTAGAGACGCATTCTTGCGGAATGATTATTAGTTCTGGGTTGAAACCGTAACAGCCCCTGACGCTTGGGTAATCCCATTGCGTCCCCTTGTGAGCATAAGCATGACCCCAAAGACCTCTTCATAGGAAGAGGACCGCAGCCACGCTGTTGGCTCATATCTCTGACTCACTGATGCAGTAGTTGCCTGTGAGTGTTAGACGTTTCACCACAATCGCAGGGAAATGACAAAAGATGTGAGTAGCTGTCTCATTATTTTTTCCGCAAAGACAACAAAAGGGACTTTTCGCAAGCCCTATCTTATGTCTGTTATATCCGAGGTTCCCATGTCCTATAAACATTTCTGTTAGGACTTTGATTTCGCTCCTTCTGAGCTTGACTATTTCCCTTCCTCGGTTAGAGTTAAGCTTTGAGCCCAAGAGTGTTTTGGCCTGTCTGCAACCAGAGACCAAATCCCACTCATTTTGAAGTTCCTCAGTCAGCCAACTGTTAGTTTCTTCAGTGACTGACCTACTGGAAATATCTACTACAGGCTCGGGTCCAGTAAAATTTCTTCTTGCTGCTAGTTTGGCTAGCCTTTTCGATACCTTATTGTCCTTGATACCGCTGTGTCCAGGGATCCATAGCAAAGTAACTCGGTTTTCCGTCGCTAATATATTTAGTGCCTCAAAGCATTCCCATAGTAATAACGACGTGGTCGTTGTTCAATTCAAGGCCAATATAGCAGACCTGCTGTCTCACCAGATACAGATGTTTCTTGTATTGTCGCAGTCTTTTGCCTTGCAAGCGCACTGGAGTATGGCCATACTCTCAGATCGTAGAACTGTGCCGTAGGACCCCATCTAGATTGTGAAGTTCATTCCATTCCTTCCATGGAATTCTATTTTCCTTCTACTCTTTAAGGCCCAACCCCTCTACTCCCTTTTCCACCTCCCTCCACCTCCTTTTCGTTTTTGATGTTAGGCGTGTTCATTTTGATCCCACGAGAAGCTAGGGAAATAAAAGGTCCGCCCCTGCAGAGCCCCGCATGCAGGGGAAAGAATCATTACTCGGGGAGGTCTTCCGCTGTCCCCCAATCCTTGGGGAAGGCCTCGTTTGAATTTGCAAGGTCCAGCATGGGAACTGTTAACTTCAAAATATATATTTCTTTCGGAAGTGAGATTCTGAAAAAAATTTACAGATTTTCCAAGGCACCCCTGGCGTTTGTAAATCATTTATTAGGATTTCTGGGACCACTTCATCGTAAGCAGTTTCTACGTCAAGAAAAAGGGCAGCTGTGAAGGATTTTTCAACGAAGGAGAGGTGGATTTCTTTAGATAGGGTAGCTAAGTTAAGTATTGTAGGTGTGCCTGGAGATTGTTCGCGGCGTTCCCACGACGCACTTTAGTGACGTAGCTCGCCATAGACACTATAGAGTCTGGAGACTTAGCTAGGGATAAGATGGCGAGTCACTAGTGGACCGTACCTTCATAGGCGCCTTTGTGAAAGTGCGCCAAAGCATAGAATGAAGCGTCTCTCGACCATTCTGTGTTCGACCGTAGTATCAATTGTTACGCTCTGCAGGATCCAGAAAAGGACTTATATTCTTGCCGGATGTTCTTTGTGATTTTGAACCTTCGAAAGATTCAGGAGAATCTCTCATTTGAAAATTGACTGGGCGTAACGCCTTAACTACTTTAAAATGGCTGGATAAATTATCAAAGGTATGTGGCTCATTCAATAGCCTTTAGGACGGTTTAAGTAGTGCGTGTTCCTTCGATGGCCCAGATTAGTAGTGAAGTATTTTTCTCGTCAATATTATTTAACTTTCGTGTTCGTGAAGTGTTTTGTGAGGGTGTGAAAATACGTGGGAATTGGCTATCGGTAGTGAGCAAAAGCTGACAAGTAGAACCTTGGAACATGGCAGCGACGTTCAATGACCTTCAGGTCACAGAGGGGCTTCATAATGGAAGTTAAAAAATCAATCAAGTTAGATCATTATTATGATAGATTTTAACGAAATGTCAATTTAATCGGATCTCTTAACTGAAATAAATTAATTAATAGAATTTCGATAAGTGAGCCCTTCCTACCGCATATATAATAATTACGTGATATGTCAACGACATGTCATCTTAAATTAGTTAGCAACTGAGATTTTAAAAGGCGATGTGAGGCATTGTTCGTTTAGTCGTAGAGCTATTTATTTAGGTCTGGATTTTGTCGATCAAAATAAAATAGTCGACAACTAAAATTTTGAATGTTCGATATCAGTCAGTTTTCATTCAGTCGTTAGGACTGCTAAAATCGAGTCGTAGGGTTATTCAGTTAGGTCTGGATTTTGCTGTTTGAAATGATGTAGTCGAAAACGGAAAGTAACTGATCGATATAAGTCACGGCTCGTTTAGCCGTTAGGATTATTATAATAATAATTATTGGTTACTTTTCTTTTGCGGCATTTACTTCTTAGATGTGAGGCATCCAAGCCATGAATAAAATATTGATTATTTTTGTTGCCCGCAATCTTGGAGTTACTAATTCATGACTCTCAATTACTGTGTTCATCCTTGCTCAATCTTCCTTGCCCCATTTAACTTAGAAGAATAAAATCATGACTTATTTGGTCATTTGGAGTCAAGCTATTTTGTAAACGACCTGGCGCCCTTCATGCAATTTGTTGAAAATGGATTTTTTACCTTATTTAACCTTCTTTGTTAAAAATTCAACTGTTTCAGATCATTTTAATCAGAGATTTATAATCAGAATAACATGCAAAGATTTTCATATCCCAGGGTATACTGTGTAGGCAAATCAGTCAAAACTGAGTTTAAGTGAAAATCAGCCGCTATCAACTAGTTAATATGCTGAAATGATTATTCTGTCAATATAAATGACTGATTATTCAGTTAAAATATCTTTGACTTTAAATCATGAAAAATCTGATTCAAGTAATCAGAGTATTAAATCTTTGCCAATTAGGATAAAAAGACGAATGAAAAAGTACAAAATATTTGTTTCATTACTCTATTTTAATAAACATAGTTGATAGAGAAGGAAACACAATAAATACAGTATTGCTGCGTACAGTAGCATCAAGTGTGATGTAAGAAAGCTCACGCATTACATTATTGTTTTTTTGTAATTATTAGTCTCGTTGCCCAGATCCGCAATAACCTCCTGAAAGTCCCCCATAAAATTAAAAATTACCTGAATCATCAGTACGTTGAAGATGAAGGTAAGCATTATAGCTGCCTATAAATTCGTCAGATGTGGGCGGGTTCTGATCCTGGAGAACATGTTGATGTTGGTCAAACGAAAGTTCAGAACCTTGTAAATGACTCCCGTAAAAGTGAGGATTAGGTGTAACCTCATGATGATGACTTTGAAGGTAAGGACGATAGTCGCCTGTATTGCTGTCAAATGTTTGTTGCTGCAGATGCTGGAAAGCATGTTGTTGCTGATCCCAGAAAGCCTGTTGTTGCTGATCCTGGTTAGCCTGTTGTTGCTGGTCCTGGAAAGCATGTTGTTGCTGATCATGGAAATTGTGTTGCTGCTGATCCCGGAAAGGAATTTGTCCTTGAAGAAGCCAACCTTCTCGATAATTCATAAAACCTGTATGCTCTCCTAAAGATGAATATGGGTCCGAATTCTAATGCGTGCGTTGAGATGCAGTATTTACAGATATTCTCCTCTCGCTGTTATCATCTTGAGCAGCACGTATGTTTCCTCTCCTGCGATTTCGACGATTGCGTGAAGCACTTCTCAGATGATACCTCAGTGTCTGCATGACCTTGAGCTATCCTGAGAGGTCTTGGATCTATATTCGCCAAGTATTAAAAAAAATTATTATTACAAGGGTTCGACCACATTCAATGAGCGTACACGAGGAATATGTTCTCAAAAAGGACTTTGAAATATTTGAAAATATATCGGCACATTTGGGAATATCTGGGAAGACAATGAATACTTGGAATATATATGTTCTTGAAGTACTAGACTTTCAAATGAACTAAATTTTTCATAGATGACTTTGCAAACTAGTACAAGAGCTAAAGTGTTTTTTTCTTTTATATTGGAAATAATAGATTATTATCAAAAGAGAATTATAGTGCATATTTTAACATGAAGCCGGATCAATGTTCATTAGTAAAATAGAATTCTTCAGAAACTTCAGAATACTTGGGAATATTTCAGAATATATTTAATAGCGAGTCACAAAATATGTATTTTTTTGTAATCTGTCTGCGACACTTGCACCCTTTTTTTAAAAAAATATTCTAAACGTGAAATAACATAAAACGGTACAAAAAAAGAACCTTCTATATCTATAAGTGCCAAGTTAGGACTCTTCAGAGAAACCTGATTAAAAAAAAAAGGCTAAGAAATCCAATTCTGAAGTTTTTATCTGTACTTTGAAACCTACTGATATCACGTAAAAATGTGTTGAACATTAATGGAAGTAGCCTTTTTATGTCACATAAGAGCTGAAACATTTTTTTTTCTTTCATGCAAATTTGGTCTCCTATAATTTATCCTGTTGCTGTTTTTTTGTAGGATTTTTTTGAAAAGTCATAACTTTTGACCTATGAAGGATAGAATATTATATGTTTTTTCGATGTATGCCAAATTTCCTGCACTACAAGTTTTTCTGTACCATCATTAACGCGGCTTTATCATAAACGAAGTATTTTGACAAAAATAACAGATTTGTAGAAATCTTCGAAGTGAACAACGTATTTTGTTAATTTATAAGGTTTTTAACAAAAAATGACTTTTCAACCAAATTATTCAATTTTCTACAAATAAAATAGTGGACATTTCATGCAAAAAGGATACTTTTTAACAAAATTGTATAATTTTCAACAAAATAAATAAATTTTCTACCAAATAGTTGAATTTTGGAACACAAACATTTATTTCTAACAAAAAAAATATTTCTACTGAAAAAGCCGCCTTTTTAACAAAATACATGAAATTTCAACCAAACGGTCCAATTTTAACAAAGTGTAAGAAGAAGCTACTTTAGGATGGTCGAGGTTAGCCCGAGCGAATAAAATCTACACGAGTCTTCAGTACATCTGAACCATTTATTAAAGGAAAATGCGATACAAAAGTACAAAGTGTTTCGCGACTCGCGGACAAAGGCATTCTGTCGCTCGTTCTCTAAATCTAACGTGAACGCTCTGATTAATCTGCAGAGCGCGCCACTAGTTCTTCGGCGCTCTTTACGCTTAAATTCGCAAATGCTTCAAATATTAAAGAGTATCGTTACAGACTCCCCCTCTAGAGTAACCAATCGTCCTCGTAGTTACTCTAGCGTACCTTTCTGGGTCTACCCCGTCGACGTATAGCACAGACGGGCTTGGGAGCAGGTTCCTCATAGGTTCCAATGAAGGGTGTTAGATCTGACACCGAGTACTTTCCAAGTACTAATCCTGGCTCTTCTGGATTGATGATCTCGTAGGACGTTGGACCGACGATTTTCTTGATGCGATAGGGACCATCGCGGCGAGGTCCGAGTTTAGCACTGATACCCTTCGCGGCATTACGGAGCATGTGAGACTTCACCAAGACTAGATCCCCTTCTTTGTACCGTAGGACGCCTCTCCTTTTAGCGTTAGCCACGTCGTGTTGCATGTCCTGAGCATGTTCGGCTGCATTTCTCGTATCTTGGAGAGTTCGCGTGATTTGTTTCAAATAGGGCGTGATCTCTGCGACATAGTTCTCGCTCTGGACGATAGTACGAAGATCGTGACATACATCATCGGCCGTTCGAAGCTGCCTGAAGAAAGTAAGGTAGGCTGGCGTTTCCTTCGTTGACTCGCTCTTCACAGTGTTCATGGAAAAACGGATGGCTGGAAGTTGAATCGGCCAAGTGTTATGTAAGCCAGCGACGAGAATAGCTAATTGAGTCTTTAGGTCTCGATTCTTTCGTTCTACCTGGTTAGCTTCTGGATGATACACCGGAATTAAATGCTGCTTCACTCCTAGACAAAACATTGCCTGCTGCATAGTTGCTGCTATGAATTGTCCCCCATTGTCACTAATAACCTTCCTGGGTAGGCCGTAACGAAAAAAAATGTCATCTATGAGCAACTGAGCACAAACTTCGCTAGTGGCTTCCTGCAGTGCAAACAACTCCACCCATTTGGAAGCGGTGTTTTCCATGATAAAGACCCATCTTTCTCCCTTAGGTCCCTTGACTAGTGGACCAAACAGATCAATCGCTAGAACCTCGAAACGTTGAGCTAGTGGTGGTGTTCGCAGTAACCCGGCTGGTTTTAAATTGGAAATTTTGTATCGCTGGCATTCTACGCAATGCTTGATATGCTCAGCAACTTGTCGGCGCATCCCAGGCCAAAAGTAGCGAGAAGAAATTCGAGAAACAGTCCGATCTACTCCATAATGTCCAGCCGTGGGTGCATCGTGATATTCGTGAAGAATTTGTTGCCTTTCCGATTCAGGTACCACCAGTTGAACTTCGTCTCCATCCTCGTCAGGACTGTACCGATAAAGCACACCATTCGACATGATGTAACCTCTGTCCGTCCACTTGGCGAAGTCGTTTTCCGGTTCCTGCGTTTCGAAGGTGTCGATGATTTTTTTAATGTCAGTGTCTGCTAGTTGCTTCTGTCGAATTTCTGCTGCACTCCTCGTTGGTATCTCCACACTGACTGTACAGATTCCACATGTTGATATCGTCTCTTCCGTACAAGTTGGTCGAGAAAGTGTGTCCGCTACAACGTTGGCTCGACCGGGAGTGTAAGATATTTCTAAATCATACGGCTGCAATACGAGGGCCCATCGGGCTAAGCGCCCCGTTGGCGATTTTAGTGACATTAACCAACGCAGAGGTTGATGATCCGTAGCGACATAAATTTTAGATCCTTCTATATACCCCCGGAACTTATCAACAGACCACACAACTGCTAAGGCCTCCCTCTCTGTCGTGTTGTAGTTTCGTTCCGCTGAAATCAAAAGTCGGCTCGCATATTCAACTGGTCGTTCATCGGTCCCCTCCCCCTGGAGTAAAACCCCTCCGAGCGCGTAGCTGCTGGCGTCTGTACGCAGAGTATAAGGAAGAGACGAATCCGCCTGTCGTAGAATGGGTGCTGTCGTTAGCAATCGCTTCAGTTCCTCGAAGGACGTCTGTTGTGCGGGCCCCCACTCCCAAGCCGTAGACTTTTTAGTCAGATCGCTTAGCGGACGCGCGATTTCTGCGAAATTCTGGATGTATCGTCTGTACCACGTACAAGTCTGTAGGAAAGTTCGAATATGTGCTACATTCCGTGGAGGTGGCATGTTTACGATACATGATACTTTATCGGGACAAACTTTAAGCCCTTCAGGCGTAATCATATGGCCAAGATAGCGGACTTCGGGTCGTACGAACGAACATTTTTCACGCTTAGCCCGAAGTTTAAATTGTCTCAATCGATCAAAAATTCTCTGAAGATCCTCGATATGTACATCTACGGAAGGTGAAATAACGAGGATATCGTCGAGATAAATAGTAGCTACCATTCCACTTAACCCGGTTTTGAAACGATCCATCAATCTTTGGAATGTACTCGGCGCATTCTTTAAGCCGAATGGCATACGTTTGTACCTATACATTCCAAAAAGTGTTACAAAGGCGGTCTTGTCTCTATCTTTTTCGCGTACCGGCACCTGGTGGTACCCTTGTCGCAAGTCAATGGTCGATATACACCCGGTTTGTTTAGCCTCATGTAGCAGGTCGTCAATTCTCGGTAGCGGATATTTATCGGTAAAAGTTATCGCATTTAATTTTCTATAATCTACAAATAAACGGTCGCTTGCATCTGTTTTCGTAACCAAGATCGCTGGTGAACCCCACGGAGATTCGCAATCTTCTATAAAACCTTGGGAAAACAAATCATCCACAGCTTTTCTCATGCGATCTTTTTTTTCGTGTGACAATCGATACGGCGGTGAAAATATCGGTTCTTGATCTCCGGTGTTTATCGCATGTTCCGTTAAATCTGTCGCTTCACCGGTTTCCGCAAAAACATCTGCGTTTTTCTCAAAAAGTGCGTTAAAACGCGATCGCTCGTTTTTGGATAAAAACGTGCCTTCGTTTACTCGAAGATCTACACTTCCAATACTAAAGCTTGACAAGGCTACTGCGTTTTGACGAAATACATCATCTTCGTACAAAAAAGGATATATTTTACTCGGGTCATTCTTAAAATGCCAATTCCAGTCGGCATGATCACAGACCATTCCCGCAGCGACAGTAAAATCGATTCCTAATAACGTCCTATTTTCTTTAGCTTCGGGTAACACAATAAGCGTAGTCTTAATTTGCCTACCCATTAGTTTAATTTCTACAGACGTAAACAAAAGAGTCGTAGGTCTTTTAATACCGTCCGCGTACGCGAGAGTGACTTGAACACTTTTAAATTCTTTACCGCGTTCTCGAAGCAACTGATACAATTGATAGCTAGCAACGCTTGGTTTCGCACCTGTGTCGACTACCGCGGTACCTACTTTATCATAAATACTCACTTGTAAGACAGGTCGCGACTGGTTACCTATGTTGATACCTTCCAAGGTACTAAAATCCAGGGAACTCGTACTGGTCATCTTCTTCGAGCAATTAGGACAATTACTCCGTACATATCCAGGCGTTTGACATCCGTAGCATTTAAAATCTTTGCCAGGTGACTTTACGGCATCCGTGCTTGTAGTACTTGCTGTTGACTTTACCGGCTGCTGCGACGGTTCCGTGGATGTAGACTGAAGCTTCCTACAGTCCTCTCTTCGATGGCCATAATGGCGACAAAAACTGCAGCGAGCACTCTTCTCACTTTTGTCGCTTTTATCTGTGACTTTCGACGAGGGCTTCTCACTAGAACACGCATCCTCACTGAGCGTATTTTCCGCTGCACGTGCCAATTCTAGCAGTCTAGCGAACGTTTCAAAACTGGCCCGCGACACTAATTTCCGTATTCGAAGGTTTAGAAGTCCATAGATCATGTCCAACTGCACATTTTCCGTCAGTGAGTTTGCAGGTAATTGTGCTATCAAGGCGCGAGCTTTTGCCACAAAAATGTCCGTCGAGGTAGATTCGTTTTGTTCGGTACCGAAAAGTTCACGATAAACTTTGTAAGGTGGCTTCGATTGTCCGAACGCGTGTTGCAATGCGGTTAAAACGTCTAACCACGGACTTCCATTGTTCTTTACGCCTTGATACCACGTGGCGGCGTCTCCTGTGAGAAGCATTGGCAAGCCCTTGATTGCATTTTCATCACTGACTCTCATGCACTCTTTATACACTTTTATTGCGTCGATAAAATTTTCAACGCACTCACCATCTTTACCCGCGAACCGTGATGTACACTTCGCGAAACTTCCCGTGGAAGCTTGAGCATTATCGGCCGGCGGCTGACCCATAGTCGCCGTCACTCGTTGCAAAAGTTCCTGGAACTGTTCGGCAGTAAGCGTTACGTTCGACATTTTTAATTTCGGGTTTTCCGAGATGGAAACTTTTTCACAATTTCTTAAAGATTTTCGCGAGCTACTCGCGGAAATTAGACCTTCAATGTCTGGGACTTGTCCGGCGATTCGTGCACTTCTGCGCGTTGCTTCCACTGCCACGCGGTATCGTTTCCGACTTTCAGCCAAACGCATGAAGATCCATTAACTAAATCAATCCTCGGGCTCCACTAGTTGGGCGTCAATGTAAGAAGCAGCTACTTTAGGATGGTCGAGGTTAGCCCGAGCGAATAAAATCTACACGAGTCTTCAGTACATCTGAACCATTTATTAAAGGAAAATGCGATACAAAAGTACAAAGTGTTTCGCGACTCGCGGACAAAGGCATTCTGTCGCTCGTTCTCTAAATCTAACGTGAACGCTCTGATTAATCTGCAGAGCGCGCCACTAGTTCTTTGGCGCTCTTTACGCTTAAATTCGCAAATGCTTCAAATATTAAAGAGTATCGTTACAAAAGCAATTTATCATTCAAACAAATGGTTGAATTTTCAACAAATTGTGGAATTTTTAACTGAAGAAAAATTAATTTTTAATCAAAGAGATGAATTTTCAACTAAAATTATGAATATCAGCACAAAATTTTTTCCTAAAAATAGTTATATTTTCAATCAAAAGGCATGAATTTTCAAAAAAAAATTACAATATATTAATAAAAGAAGATTTTGCAGTTAAAAAACCAAAAAATTTGAATCAACTGTAATTTTTTGTTAAAACGTGTTTTTTTTTGTAAAAAAATATACAAAATTTAACAAAGAAATATAGTTAAATACAAATGTCTAATTTTTTCTTGTATTTTCTTGTAGAAAACTAAGCAAATTAGCAATAAAGTATGAGTTTCTACCATTCAAAATTTGTTCAATTTTGTATTAAAATTTTTTCCGCTTTGTTGTAAGATTCTACTATTATAATAAATTACACTAAACTGTAGTTCGATTATTGAAAATTGAACAATAATTGATTTCATATAATGATTCTGAATCTGTTCAAAATTAAGCAAGTTACAGATTTTAACGTTAAAAATAGAAATTTTTTAATTTGTAAACCGCAGTAGTTAAACAAATGTAAACTTTTTAGCTATTCAATTTGAAATTTTTTAATCAAGCTAAGGATGACGTTCTTTTCAATATTTGGCAATATTTTACTTTTCGTTTAAAATGAACAATCATAAATCAAATATTAAAAACCAAACAATTTTAAACTGAATTTTTTAAAGTAGAAAGCCTTAAATCGTCAACAGTTCACAATGTTAAATTTGAACTTTGAACTTTATAATTTTAATTCTTCTATTTATCAAATTTTTATTCTGTGAGTGAAATTATTGAATTTTTATGCATAAATAACAATTGAACAATTATCAATTTGGAAAAAATCGAAATAGTTTAAGAGTTTGCAAGTCTTGAGAACATCCAAACTTAATTCAAAACTGGAAAAGATTTTGAAAAATAAAAAACTAAATTTAGATTTTTGAAGAATTTGAAATAAAATTTGGAAGCTTTTCAAGGATCGTCAAAGGTTTTGAGAAAATAAAATAAAAATCTTAAGTTTTCTGGGAAAAGTAAAAATGATTTTTTATTCTGGAAAATTAATTTTAAGAGAATATTTAAAAAGATTTTTAAATTTTTTTGATTATTTACTGAAGATTGAACAATTATTAATTTGGAAAATAATCAAGTGAGTTTAAAATGTATTTCGAAGTTTTGAAATGATTCAAAAATAATTTAAAACGTGAAAATATTTCAAACGATTTGAAAGACAATGTAGATTTTTTAAAATTTCAACCAAAAAATTCATAATCTTTTTAAGCAATTTGGGAGGTTTTAAAAATGCAATTAAAAAAAGTGCGCATCCTATAAAAAAAAACCTTTTTTCAATTAACATTTTATTGCACTTCATGTTGTTTTTCCAAAAACTTAATTTGTTTATTTTTCATGTTATTTTTCACGATTAAAACAAAAACTACGTATCCTAACAAAAAATGATTTAGAACAAATTTGTAGCTCTTTTTCAGTGAACAACTATTGTCTATTAATTGTTTTCATAGCTTGTGTCGTTTGTCCAAAAATTCAATTTTTAATTTTTGATGTTTTTTTTTACGAACAAAACAATAACTACGCATCCTATCGAAAACTAATCAAAGCAAAATTTGCAGACCTTTTTTGGGAGAATAATTTTTGTCGTTGCATCTTTTTACGGATCTTGCATAGTTTGATCGCAAAATGGAATTTTTCAATTTTTTTTTGTGCGATCAAAATTTAAATTTTCGATTTTTGACTTTCCAAGATCTCCCCTACATTTATCCCAGTCAGTCGCTCTTGGGTTCCTATACCTAATCGGATCAGACTCGAAAGGTGTCAGTGAAAAGCATCTATGTGTGTGAACTGATAGGGATGTCTCAGCCCAGTGGGCAAAAAAATTCAGGATGTCCTAGAGACGTCTTCGGAACACCCCTAAGACGTTTTTTGGAAAATGTCTTTTGAACATCCTAGGGATGCTCTTTAGACGTCTAATGTCAGCACAACAGATGTCCTGAGAACGTCCTATCTTTAAGACGTCCTTAGCTCATCTTCAGGACATTGGACGTCTTAGAGACGTTGATTGGGCTAACAATGGACGTCCTAGGAACGTCCCAATGACGTTCTTGGGATTTTCATGGTTTTGTGCCCACTGGGAGGCGATACGTGCCAGTCCCTAAATGCTTCGCTAATGGATAGAGGACAAGGGAACGTCAATAACCTCATAACATCTAGTTGTCGCAAAGTTTATTGTATTTCCGTGATTCAATATGGTGAAATCGGTAGTTAAAAGGTTTACCAAAAGGTACTCACCCCTGTTGTTGATGTTCTTACTATTCCATATTGTATTATGCGCATTCGCATCGCATCCAATGACCAGTGGCGATCCTTTCGAAATACAGTACTCCACCAAACGTTTCAATTCCTATGATGGCTGCAGGTCAAGATAATCGAATGGCAGGTATGCTGAACAAATCACCATGGGCTGACGGCTACCAGGTCTTCAGTACAGAACCTAGGTAAGCAAATATAATCGATATCCCTTCTAACATAAATCGCTGTCCCAAGGTTTTCGTCAGTTCTATTGTAGATTATAGAATCGCATTTCTGGCTCATACCCTTCATTTCTCCCTTGTCACACCAAGGTTCTTGAATCTAAGTGAGAGCCGTATATTCAACAGTAATATGTCTGCTCAAGATGACTGAAGCAGATTCAGAGCGGAAAAGATTAATTTGGATAAACTTAAAATCCGAGGATTTTAGGCTGTTCATGTAAGAATCAGCGTTATCCATCGGTTGTTACGAGGGCAACTGCTCTTCCACTATCCTCGCGGGCTCTTTCGGCTTAAAAAATATTTTTATCTTGATCCTCATCATTTGCAGATACGGTTTACAATCGACCTTCTTGATATTCTGGACAACTGAAGGGACAGCAGTCAAGACTAACTGGATTACTCTGGTGTCTTTCTTCGCATCCATGATGGTCCACTCCTCCACTTTTTAAGCGGGGTTCTGGACTGCTAACCTTTTAAGGATGGATGATGGTTCCTCTGAAGTTTCAGATACTCATGCCGTAAGTTTCACAGGATTTGGAAGGTCCTTAGAATCAATGTTCTTGATTCTTGCACCTTCCCATGGTTTCATACCGCATACTCCCTCGATGAGCCATGTCATAGACATCTAATTTAAGCAGATGACGGTAAGCAAGTTTTTTTTAAATCGGCAGTTCTCAAACTCCGGGATAATGTCATCAAGTTTTACCTCGGCGATCCTACTCTCGAAGGCTGCTTCAATAGCCTCTTCTTGTACTGAACTTAGCTTCTTTTTCCGGAATTCCACAGGTTCAATAGCCAATTTTAGGTGACTTTGAAGGGCGAGGCTGTGTGATTCACCTGGATGACCAACCCTGTTTCGCTCAGCCTCCCTGTCTTGAATAGTAGTGCTGCCATGAGATTCGCACCGTTGGGGGATCCCTGGTTGACGGGTTGTTTCGCCTTGCAAAAGAAGTTGATGACGATGGTACCTCCCTCTGGCAGCAGTACTATATTTCTTCTTCCTAGGGCCTTTTTTGGACCCAGCATCTTCAGTAACTTCAACCCCATTCATTGGATAATTTAGAGTCCCATTTCTAGCCATACCACTCGAGGTGCTAGAAACCATACAGGCCTCTCAATAGTTCAAAGGTGATTCAACCCCTTCATTGGTTTCCATCTTCTCGAGAGAAGGCGTCATTGAAGACTCCTCTCCTTGTGTTTGTTTTTTGTTAGTTATGTTTAGGCGATTCATGTTGTTCCCACGAGCAGCTAGGGAACTTAAGGATCCATCTTCACAGAGCCCCGCTTGTTAGGAAAAGGCAATTTACACTGGAAGGTTGCCGAGTATCCCAAGACACCGTATGAGTTACCATACCCTGGTAAAATTCAGCCTCCGACACGCTAGTTAACGTCTTGGCTTAGGGAGCAGTTTTGGGAGTCGAAAGCCACCTTACTAACCACGAAATCCTTCCCATCAAGATTTGTCCTCGCTGCGGATTCCTGGTCGTCGTTAAGGCCTCCTCACCGAGGACAGGTCCGAACTTACCTTCTCCTCGGGCAGGGAAATTGAATTCCCCACCGTAACGAGAAGTCGAGTTCATGCGTCCTATCGAGGAGGTGATTGAAAATTTATAATCTTTTCTAGATGGGGATTAAACTGTTTTGTTGAATATTTGTCTTTCTTGAATTAAATATCAACTATTATATTTTTTTCCGAGAATTCATCTTCAATGATTGAAGATTCAATTACTTGGTTAAAAGTTGAACCAGTTCGTAAAAACTAATTTTTTTGGTTAAAGACTCATCAGTTTGTGGAAAATTAATCTCCTTGGATGAAAATTTAACTTTTTGGTAGAAAATTCATCCCTGTTATTGAAGTTTCAATTTTTTTAGTGAAAGATTAGGAATTTAAATTGCTTCATATCAAATTTAATATAGTACCTACAATTATTTCATTTAAAAAAATGTATTCCCTATTTTGATGAAAAATAACCCTATTTACCCTGTTTTGAAAACATTTTAGGCTGTGAAGTCTGCAATATTAAAATTAAAATTATTTTAATATTAGTTACGAAACATTGAAAACATCGCTATTTCGGCCTAATCATTGAAGATTGAAAACAATTTCAAGGAAAATAAATAAAAACTTGTGAAGCGCGTATATACCCTTATCTATTTTCCAATCAACTATCTACATATGTACACGAAGTAGATATTATAGGAACTGAATTAATAGAACCCAATAAGAAAATCGAACTATTTTTCGATGAAAGTTAATTTTTTTTATTGGAAAGTCTACTATTAAATTTTTTATTGAGAATCAATGATTTTTGAAGTTCAATTACTTGGTTAATCTTTGAAATTTAAACTTCTTTATTGAACATAAATTTTATTGGTTGAAAATTGAACTCTTTTGTAGGGAATTCGTCTTCTTGACCTTAAAATTAAACAATTTGTTCAAAATCTTTTCTCTCTATTCATTAAAAAATCTTACGCGGTTGAAAATTTAACTATTTCTGGGAAATTCGCGTATTTTATTTGGAAAAACTACTTGGTGGAAAATTAATTTTAATGATATAAATTATTTGCGATATTTTGTAATTCAAAATAACAATTAGATCTGCTTCTCGAGGATTAACATATGAAAATTAAAATTTCATTATTGCTATTCTTTATAATACGATTAACTTCAAAAGTAATATCACCAGAATAAAACTCTCATTTTAATCATGTTTTTGCGCCTTTATTTGTATTTAATATTTACAGACGCGAACTAAGTTTTGATGTTGTTTTGAAGATTTCAGGTAATATTGTGAAACTTGTAAATAGGCTACATCACCTCGAAAAATACGACGTATTTTGAATATGCCTCTAAAGAGTAAAAAAAAAAGAATTATTTACTAACCTTATCTATTCAAACTTACTTTATTTACGTTATACATAATTTTTGTGAAACGTATGTATAAAAAGATATCAATTTCATGAATAACTGAGCTTGATAAAGTTGAAACTGCAAACTAATATTCTCAAAAAATCTTATTTTTCCAGATTATTAATTTACTGAAAAAAATAAGATTAGAATAAATTTAAAAAAATAATAATTTTTATACTTATATAAATATACTTTTTCTAGGTTTCTTGAGAAAATTCGAATTGTTTTAAAATCTTTTAAAATATTCTGTTAAAATTAATTTTTTGAAATAAAAATCACTTTAAATTTTACCAGGAATCTCAAGAAAATATTTGTATTATTATCTTGAAAATACACTTTTTTTTGAAATCTTAAAAAATGTACATTCTGTTTTCAATTTTTTGAAATCTTTTCAAATTTTAAATTAGTTTTCAATTTTTTACGAAACTTCTATATATTTTCTAAAATTACTCGAATTTTTCCTAAAATTTTTGAAAATTATTTCAAAACTAAAAAAATTTCCTTCAAATTTTCCAGATTCCTTCTTGATAACTTAAAATTCTTTTGAAATATTTTGAAATGTTTTCAAATATTCCCTTAAAATTAAAGTTACCACATGAAAAATTATTTTTAATTTTCCTAGGAATCTCAAAAAAATGTTGTGCGCAGTGATGCTAACGCACCGCGACTTTCTCAACTGCGCATGTACCGAAAAGCGCGGGTCTATTTGAAATTGCAAAGTATAAACTTGTAATATTACATTAATAATAAATTATTCAAAGAAATAAGCTATTACTCAGATCCAATTCAATTAATCTTTTTCAATGAAAATTGGTCTTAAATATTTGCGTGACATACAAAGAGGAATGGAAGGATCTAGACGTTGATGAGAGTCATCTGTGATCAAGAGTGCGAACAGGCCAGATTGAAGGAAGATGACGGATACTGTCGATAAAACCAAGAAGCTCGAGAACATGTCAGTTTCGCAGTTCTAAGGGATTCGCGAGTTTCGGAAAGATTCAATCTTAGATTGTATCGGGAATAAGATTCAAGAGATAGTAAAGAAAGAAGTTCTAGCCTCTGAAGAAGAACTGGACACATGTCAAAATGAAATCAAATATAGTAAATAGGATGAAAATCAACTCTTAAGCCGGATCGAAGAGATTAACCTTAAGAATGACAATCAGCTAAAAAAGAACAATCTGGTATTTTTCGGGATAGAAGTGCCTGCTCTTTCGCGCGACATAGCAAATCATATGATAAATTCAATAAAGAAACAACTGGAAGCAGAAATTACTGATTTGGACGTAAGCGATGTGAGAGTACTGACAAGAGAGTCGGTAAATTCGAAGTCTGCTATCTTTCTATAACTCACCATGTTTCGCAAAAAACAGGAAATCATGAGAAGAAAGTTGAAACTCAAAGGCACGAGGATCTTCATTGGCAATGAGTATAACAAAACGACCATCGAAATACGAAAACAGCTGATTCCCATGTTCAAGGAACTAAGGAAATTGGAGATTGAGTCCCAACTTAGAGATAATTATCTCTTGGTAGATAAAAGCCCTGCGATATAGACGAGGTGAATCGTTTCCTCCAATTAGCAAAAAAAGAGGGAGAGAAGTAACGATGACATCGATGTTGAGGAAGAAGATTCGGAAGTTGTTGAATTAAATTAGGAAAGCACAGTAAAACCAAGAAGAAAGTGTCTTAAGAAGAAATATGAGTCGATGAGAAACAAAATGACTCAATTTATTACCGCACTCCATGTAGTAACAATGATGGGAGTAAGTCCGCTCAGAAAAATAATAGCATATCAACACAACCAGGAACAACAAAAAATGAGACTGGGATATGATATAATAGGAATCACCGAAACTTGGTTATAAAAGAACAATGCAGACAAATTCAATCTTCTTAGGGTATCAACATTGCGGATCAGCACTTGAATGAGAGCAAGGGGTTCATTGAGGAACTGAGTGCAATCATTCTACAGATGGAGATCTTCTGCATGGGTAGGAAAAATATGTTCGTGCCAATCTGTGATGGATTAAAAGAAGCGCGGACGGTCGTGAACAAACTTTCATGCGTCAATATCCATGCCAAGTGGCACTTCGAATTTATGATGCAAGGCGTTGGCTGGTTCGTCGCTGAAAATCTGCAGAAGGCCAAAGAAAAATCACAGGAGACGAAAAATGCGAGTCAGACGGGGACTCAAACCGAAGAAGCTGTGGAGGTTTCCGCTCCTGTGTGCTAGTATCACGAGGCAGATGACGAATAAGCTGAGGACTCGCACCGCTGCAGGAGCTGCGACGTCCACGCCAAAAAAAAGGAGGATCAAGGGAGCACGAAGACACCTGAACCGAAGCTAAACAAGGCAAAAGAGATGCAGAGGCGAGCTCGACTCGAGGCGGTTCTCATGAAACCGGCGAAGGTTCGAGCTACGCTGAGGTCATAAAGGACCTTAAACGTAAGGTTAAACCAGACACCCTTGGTGTCAAAATCAGGGACGTCAGGGAAACAAAAAGAATGACGAAATACTCATAAAGGTAGATCATGCAGTAGATGGCAGGACAAAACTGTTCTGCTTTATAATGAAGGCTGTCAGGAATGGAAATTCCGTGCGCAAGCTCATCCCATGCAGGAAGGTCGAAGTCCTGGACCTCGAAACAACATCGGACGTCAAGCGACATCTAAAGGCCTATGTGAAACTCAGCGAGGAGCTGGCATCGAAACTTCTTCGGACAGGGTACCTAAAGGTGGGTTGGATGTCCTGTCGAGTGCGCGAGAAGAATGAGGTGATACGGTACTACCGCTTCAAAGGCTTTGGCCACATGGCAGCAAGCTGCATGGATTCCGACCGCACAAAGGCCTGTTGGAGATGCGGCAAAGAGGACCATCGGGCTGCATGGTGCGAAATTACGCCGCAGTGCTACCTCTTTGCGGCAAAAGAAGGAAAGCCCTGAAAATCATCAATCGGGGATGATTAGGTAATTGGCTTTCAGGAAGGCAGCCTCGGTGAAGAAGCCTCAAGGACGAAAAAGTTAACCAACCACACCTAACCAGGATTCCGAAGGCCGACGAGCCCGATGTGCGGTACCACCGCACTACTGAAGACGATGCGTGCATCCTGGTTGGGTGAAAAAGAGGAAATAATGCCAAGCAGGCAAGGCAGGTTGAAAGCCGAAGCACGGCATACTGGCCTTATCCCTATGTCCATGAAGTAATGCGAAAAGCGGTTCCGGGGACATGGGTTGGCAGGAAGAGGAGGGGAGTTCAATAAGTATTACCGTTTGTAGGTCGAGTCTTAAACTCAGTGCGTAAATGCATTCTCACCTCCTATACAAAAAGAAATCTTAGAGAAGTATCAAACAATACAGAGCCCAGCAGAGAAGGATCACAGCATCGGCAGAGCTAGTGAAGGTATTATCGACTTCATTAATAAGAATATTAAATTGTTGAAAATATTTGAAATTACAAACTTTTGGATAATACTTAAGTTACAACTTGGGGATTTTATCTTTATATTGGGCGTTAATTATTGAAAACCAAAACTCGATGCTGAGTACCTAATGAGATTTTTGTTGTTAAACGGTAGGACACCAGGAGACTCACCAGGTGAATTATCATTTATTAGGGATAAGAAAAAAGGAACATGGATATAATTTGGATCAGTTTTGCATGTTCACGATGCTCTCAAAAGTCCAAGATAATTTCAAATATTTTTCATTCAGACCATTTACCTAGTACAATATAATTAAAGCTCCAAAACCAGTCAACAGCAAATGAAAGTAAAAAAATTCAGACTCTTATCGCATGTTTCTTGAACAATCGAAAATTTACCATTCTGAGAACGACTCAATTGAAGTTATAAACTTTTAATTAGAATCAGCAATTAAAGTGGCTGCGGTAAATTCGGACTTTTGTAATTCACGATCGGTAGGTGTAAAAAATAATAATTTGAAAAACAAGGTCTGGCAAGATGAACAATATGTAGAATCCAAATTAAATCTCAATAAGAAGTTAATAAAAGCTAAATGAGAGGGCTTGGGGGAAAGAATTCTAAAAAAATACACGAAAGCAAAGGCTACACATAAGATCCGGGAGGGGGACCTGGAAGCTCTGGGTAACGTTAAAAATTCGAAAGACTTCTGGCTGACAACAAAAAAGGATCTAAAAAAGCAATTTTTGAAATGTACAATTAGCATAGAGGAGTAGGAGAGGTATTATGAAACCAATGCACCAAAGACAGTTATAGAAAATGTAATGAACCTCCGGAGCTAGATAGGGAGATAACGTTCGAAGAAGTCATTGAAAACCTGGTAGGGCTAAAAAATCACAAAAGTCCAGGTCCTGATGGTTTGACTAATAAATTTTATAAAAACTTGCCTGCAATTGCTGTGCTTTACATGATGGAAATGTTCAATAAAATTCTAAAATATGAAAACGTGCCCAGCAATTGGGGAATAATAAAAACTATTTCAATTCACAAAATGGGGAATGAAAGTGATCCTACTAACTAACGGCCAATATCGCTCTTGAACAATGTGATAAAGATCTTCACTGACATCTTAGCAGAAAGGCTCCAACGGTTCGCTGAAAATAAGAACTTGATTCCTGATGGGCAAGCGGAAATTAGAAACGGTCGGTGTTGTGCAGACAATATTTTTATATTAAATACCGCGCTTAAGACTCAAATAAATTAAGAAAGCATAACCCTTCTTGCAGTTTTTGTTGATTTTAAAGAGGCGTTTCCATTCGTGAATCACAGGAAACTCTGAAAGAAACTAGTGAGTCTAAGTTTAAACAGTAAACTGATTCAGACTATTATGAATTTGTACGAAAACCTAAATATGCACTTTGTAGTAAGCAGCAAAAGGTCAAGAAACTCTAATGTAAAACAAAGGGTGCCTCAAGGAGAATCTCTCAGTCCAATACTTTTTCTCTTGTGCAGGAGTGATATTGAGCTGGTTTTTAGAGATCAGGAGGCACAAATTAAACTTAGTATATTATAGAAATACTGTAGATTGGATGACATTGAGGTGAATGTATCGAAAACCAAGATTGTACCATAAAGGTACTAAAAATACTAAATTTTGTAAATTTACTTTCGAAAACGCAGAGGTCGAGGTGGTTAATTCATATTGTTACCTAGGACAAATATTCAAAAATACTGGTATATTTATGGAAAATGTTAAGCAGCGACTATCAAAAGCAAACGTAGGCTCATGAACCTCCAGGAGCATATTATTAAGAGCGAAACCGAGATCATTGATATCAGCAAATCATTTGTTCAATTGTGTAAGCTCAGCCATCTCACTTTATGAATCATAAATCTGGCCTTTAAGATATCTCGAACATTAGTGCGTAGCTAGGGTAGCGCGAGGTACATACATTAGCAAGCGCGAAGCGAGAGATACAGATTTTTTTTTCTTATGATTAAAATCAGTTTGTAATCTTTTCAAAATGTATAAAACTTTGAATTAAGTTTTAAAATAATTCAAAGTATGTACATGTATGTATGAAGTAGATGTGGTCTGATTGTAAGGTAAACTGTTTGATCAATTTTGAATTTCAAAACTCTGTCAACATTAATCTTATTTTATCAGTGCGTTGGTTCATTTCTAAAAATATTTAAAGCTATTCTCCACTTCGCTTTCTACATATGTACGTCAATCGGCTAGTATATCAATCAGCTAGTAGATTCCGGAAAAATCATAAATTGTCCCATACGAAATTCTGATAAAGCTTCGTCTACGAAGAAAGAAAATGAGACCCTTTTTCGGGGCTCTTGTACTCATGTTCATGATTTTCTTCAAAGAAATTGGTAAGTATCGTAATAATAATCCGTGAAGTGGATCACTTCGATATTCCTTATATACTCTCGAAATATTCTTTTATAGTCCGTCAATTTTCCTACGTATTTCCAGATTTCCGTTAATATTCTTGATATTCCAGATATTTCAAAGTAAACCCAAATATTTCCAAGTATTCCGAATTATTTTCAAATATTCTCATAGATTTCAATATATTTCACGGGGATTCCGACCATTTAAATTTGATTTTATGACTCCGCGACGGAATCCGCATCAGTCATCATCCATTCCTTCCGAGAGGAAAACATCTCTGGTAATCCCCTGGACCATTCAGATAACTTATCGTTGGGTGTAATCTATTTAATCCAGTGTGATCCACTTATAATTCGGAGTAATCCACTTGTAATCAGGAACATTTCACTTGTAATCCAAAGATATCCAGTTCTAATCTAGAGTGATCCACTTGCAATCGGAAATAATTCACTTACAATTCTGCGTAATCGACTGTAATCTACTTGTAATCTAGATAATTAGGATTAGTTTTTTTTGTTTGTAACGTAGGTGGGGGGCCCGTGAGCTCCCGCCCCTGGCGCTCAAGCAGTGGTGTTAACAAACCGCGACTTTTTCAACTGCGCACGCGTCGCTTAATGAAGGAGTGACGAAGAGAACCTTAGTATTTTTCCCTACTCCGCTATTGCGCGACGCCTGCGCAGTCGAAAAAGTCGCGGTCCGTTAGCACCACTGCGCTCAAGCTACAAAGCCTATTGTGCCACACCCGTGTTTATTCTCAAGGCTGTACACCGAATCCGGCCATCTTCGCCGAGTGTTTTTGGATCTCGGTGGGTTTCGCTGTTACAACGTTCTGAGAATATACCTCTCAGGTGCCAGGCGTACCTATCGCACAGTAAATGACGTCCTACTTCGTTTGTGGCCAAGTGGCCCCCAACCACTCTGCCATTCGGCAGCCTCCCTAGCAGGCTAGGATGGACGGAGCGATCCCTCTGAGATCATCAGTTAGATGCACAGATTCGAAGCACTGCATAACCTGGTGTGCTATGTAAGTGTATGTGTGTGTGTGTTCATCACTCGAAACTAGCCTGCGACCGCTGAGCAAGAGTCCCCCGTAGTGGCCTCAAGCACAGGAGTCCACCGTAGGAGCCTCAAGCGCAAGAGTCCCCTGCAGGTGCCTCAAGCGCAAAGAGATCGCTGACTCATTTCCGAGTCTTCTCAAAATCGACTTCGACCCCCAAGACATGGGGCCTACATATTGGTACGTAACCAGCCACTTCTGAGGAGACCTACAGCTTAAGGTGGGTTCCAAACCGCCGGAGCCCCAGTTGAAGTACATAGCAAAATTTCCGTTGGTACCGACCCAGGGATCGAAACTCAGTCCTCCTACATGGAAGCCTGACGCGCTATCGTCTGAGCCACCGAGGCTCTCTAATTAGGAGTAATTCAAGTTGAAAATGTATGTATTTTGTTGAACATTTGTTTGTTTTTTTCGGTAGAAAATTTATCTATTTCGTAAAAAATTAATCTACCTTGTAGGAAATTCAACAATTTTGTTAAAGTCATTTTGTTGCTAATTGAATATTGAACTGTTTTATTGAAAATTCGTCTTCTTGGGTTAAAATTTCTACCAAATTTTGATTTAAATTTTTCTTCTTTGGTTAAAAATTAATTTTTCAACGGAAAACTAAACTACTCTATTTTCCGTGAAAAATTCTTCTTCACAGTTGAAAATCGAAGAACGTGGTTGGAAGTTGACGTAATTTGTTAAAAATTCATTTTTCTTGAAGAAGATTCTGGATTTTAATTGAAAATAATTTAATTGAAAATCAAACTATATTTGTTTTTTGGTTAAAAACTAATTTTTTGAACTGTAGATTCAATTATTTTATTTTCGGTGAAAACTTGCCTTTCCAAGTTGAAAATAAATTATTTTTGTGTTAAAATTTCGTTCTTTTGTAAAAAATTAAGATTCTTGCATGAAAATTCATCTTTCCGGTTGAAAAATGAACTATTTTGTTGAAAATTCATGTATTTTGTTGTAAATTCATCTTTTTGGTTAAAAATTGAAATATTTTGGTGAAAAATTCAACTTAAAAAACTTGCTGAAAACTCGTTTTCAGGTTGAAAATCAATTCGTTTAAACAAAAATTTAACTATTCCATTTTTATTGTATATTTATCTTTTATAGAATTTAAAATCTTATTGAAAAGTTCAGGAATGAACTATTTTGTCGAAAATTCGTTTTTTTTTTATGGTAAAAAATTAATTTTCTTGTCAACAAAATTGAGAATTGTTCTTTTTCAGTTGAAATTTCAACTACTTGGTTGAATATTGATTTTTTCGGTTGAATATTCAATTATTTGGCTGATAATTAATTCACTTCGTAATAAGTTCAACAGTTTTTCTAATAATTAATTTATTTCCATAATTTGAATAAATTTTAAAGTTTGGAATATTTTATGTTTTTTTTTGGTTTAATTCCAATGACTTTGCAACTGATTTTATCAATTTGAAATAATTTTAAAGAATTGTACAGATTTTCGATTATTTTAAAAAATTCAAGTAATTTTCAAAAGCTTTAAAAAATGGCAAGGTATTTCATAAGATTTTACAGGGTTTAAACAGTTTGAGGGAATCTTAAAAGATTCTAAGGAACTTTTAATTGATTTCAGTAATTTAATGGAATTTCAAATGAATTTAAATATTTTAGGGTAGTCTAAAAAATTCCATAGCACTTTTTCGAGCTTTAAAATGTTTCAAGGAATTTGAAAAATATTAGGGAATTTTGAAAGATTCCAAGAAATTGTCAATTTATTTAAATAATTTTAAGGAATTTCACAGGGTTTGAAATATTTTAGAGGATTTTGAAAGATTCCAATGCATTTTCAAGACATTTAAAAAATGTCCAGGTGTTTCCGAAGATTTTAATGATTTTAAGGTACTTTAAAAGGTATCAAGTTATTTCAAGTATTTTTAAGAATTTTGAATATTTTATGATATTTTGAAGTAATCCAAGGAATTTTTAATTTATTTTAGTAATTTCAGAGGATTTTAAAGAATTTTATAGACTATCATCTACTTAAAAAAAATCCAAGTAATTTTTAAAAGTTCAACAAATGTCACGGTACTTCAAAAGAGTTCGAAGGATTTGAAGTATTTTAGGGTATTTTTCAAGATTACATGAAATTTTAAATTTGCAGTCGAACTTCTATTTTAGCTCGGTTTTGGTTTTAACGGTCGGCTCCAACGTAAGCATTCAGGGGCGTACGAACCATTTCCGGTGGATTTCCCTGCGTGGTAAAAAAATATTTTCAATTTTTTTTCTAATACGAAGACAGCAGCATCCAAAAGCACATCACTATTTTGCAACTATGTATGCATAACCGAAAAACCTCGCAAAACACTTCAAGTGGGAAGCACACACTTTTGCGTAGCGCATAATGCATTACGCGTCATGCTATTTCATAACCAAAGACAGACGAAGAAGTTATTGAACAAAAAATCCCTTACTTTTATGAATATCAGATTAACTGTCCACGAAACACACAGTTTTCACAATTCTCACGTCAACACTTGACAGCCTGAGGCTACAAAACGCTGCAGTTGGACTCCGATGCCTGAGGTCGATCGGAACTTTCTTTCTAGCATGTGAGATAGACAACGAGGTGCGATCGAATTCGAAACGATGGTTTCGAAATCTCTCTTTCTATCATATGAAGTGGACAGAAAGGATCCGATTGTATTCCAATGACAAGTCATATTTTTCGTTTCGAAACGATCATACTCTCTCTGTCTACCCAATACGGTAGAAAAGGATGTTTGAAAGCCATCGTTTCTAATTTGATCGCACGAAATAATCAGATCGGTCCGATTGGCTTCAGGGGCATCGGAGTCCCACTGCAGCGTTTTGTAACCTCAAACTGTCAAGTGTTGACGTGAAAACTATGTGTTTCGTGGACAGTTAATCTAATATTCATAGAAGTAACCCAGTGGGCACAAAACCATGAACATCCCAAGAACGTCCTTGAGACGTTCCTAGGACGTCCAATGTCAGTCCAATCAACGTCTCCAAGACTTCCAATGCCCTAAAGATGTCTTAAAGACGTCTGAATGACATAGGACGTTCTCAGAACATCTTTCGTACTGACATTAGACGTCTTAGGAGCATCCTTAGGATGTCCAAAAGACATGTTCCAAAAAACGTCTTAGAAATGTCCCGAAGACGTCTCTTGGACATTTTTAATTTTTTTGCCCACTGGGAAGGTATTTTCTGTTCAATAACTTTTTCGTCTGTCTTTGGTAATGAACCAGCATAATGCGTAATGCATTATGCGCTACGCAAAAGTGTGTGCTTCCCACTTGAAGTGTTTTGCGAGGTGTTTCGGTCGACGCGAGCCCGCTTTCATGCTTATTCGCTATGCACACGTGTGTGCTTCCTGCTTGAGAGTGCACTGACGCAACGTGAGGCAACGTGACGCAGTTACCCAGCTAGGCCTTTACGGTACAGCGCTTTGTCGCTACGCTACTAAAGGCACATCCTCTCCTTTCGGACCCGCGGCTCCTCTTACCCGAAACCGCGGCGCGGCGTAAATTCTCAGAAGGCGCAAATCGAGTTGGTTGAAATTGAAGTTCGACTATACGTAGGTCAATAATTTCAACGGATTTCAAAGGGTTTAAAATTTTTAAGGGCTTCTTAAAAAGATTGCAAAGCTTTTTCAAGAACTTTCAAAAAATTTTAGGGGTTTTAAGAGGTCTCAAGGTATTTAAAATATTTCAAAATATCTGAAAGATTTCATGATATTTTAAATTTATCAAGGAATTCTCAATTGATTTAAATAATTAAAAAATATTTCAAAGAGGTTTTTAATTGATTTTAGTAATTTAATGGAAGTTTGAAAGTTCAAATTTCAAAAAATCTTTAATTAATTTAAATTATTTGAAGGCATTTCAAAAGGTTCGAAATATTTTAGAGGATTTTAGAAGATTCTCATGCATTTTCAAGAGACTTAACAAATTTCCAGGGATATGCAAAGATTTTATTGATTTTAAAGGATTTTGAACGGTCTCGAAATATTTCAAAGATTTCATAATATTTTTAAATATTCCAAGAAATTTTCAATTGATTTAATTAATATGCAAGGATTTCGAAGAATTTGATAGATTTTCGGTTATTTTAAACAAAAATACAAATAATTTTCAGAAGTTTAAAAACGCCAAAGCATTTCAAAAGATTTGAGAGGATTTTAAGTATGTTAGGGTCTTTTACAAAATTCTAAGGAGTTTTCAATTCATTTTTATATCTTTATGGAATTGTGAATGAATTCAAACGTTTTAGGGTATGCTGAAAGATTCCAAAGCATTTTTTTTGAGCTTTCAACATTTTTTTTCTCTTACAGTATTTTCGTAGAGTATGCACAAAACAGTAGACTATGCACTCTTTCTATGACGTCATTAATGTAGCTTTACCTAAAAATGAAGTATTTTGAAAAAAATTTACCTTCGAAATAACTGAAAGTCCTGCATATTATTCTAAATCTTGTGAAAATTTTTTTAAATCCCTCGCAATCCCTGAAAATCCCTGGATTTTTGGTAAATTCCTTCAAATACTTCAAAATTCCTTGAAATATGTTGAAATCCCTTGGAATTTCTTTTCATTTTATTTATTTTTGAAGTTTTCTAGAAATCCTTAAAAATTCATCTTAAAATATTTTAAAATCCCATAGAAATTCTGTACTCGCACCCACTGTGCTGTACAGTCGTGGTAAAACACTAATGGACAAAGTAATGAGAGGATTCTCAAAGAATGTAATAATAATTTTGTTAATACTTGGCAAATGTAGATCTTTGATCAACATTTAGATCGTTTGGATCAGATATAATTTTTGTAAGTATCAGCAGTCTTTTTACAGAATCATCAAAAAATGAAGGAAACCTCTGGATGATCAACCCAGCTTCTCCTGGAAATGATGAGGATTCGACTGCACATGAATTGGCAAGACGTTTAAATGATTTAAGTTCTATAGATATAGAACATTTATATGGTGGGGATTTTAATACTGGAAAAGGAAAGACAAAGAAAACGGAGCCGACTGCACATGAATTAGCAAGCCAACTAAATAGTTTGAGTTCTGTGGAACCTTTCTATGGCGGGGATTATGGACACCAAAAGTCTATTCCTTCGACTCCTGCACAGTATTCTTACCAGGAACATCCACCTTCACCAAAACCACCCAGTTAGTTGAAAATTCATGTCTTTTGTTGAAAAGAAATATTTACGATTTTTTAAAAAGATTCCACAGCATTATCTAGAGCTTGAAATAATTTCTGAAGATTTTAATGACTTCAAGGGGTTTTAAAAGATCTCAAGTTATTTCAAATATTTCAAAGTATTTAAAAGATTTTATAATATTTTTAAATATTTTAAGGAATTTTTAACTGATTTCAATAATTTAAAAGAATTTCCAATAATTGTATACACTATTGGTTATTTAAAAAAAAATCGAAGTAATTTGCAAAAGCTTTGAAAAATGTCAAGGTATTTCAAAAGAGTTTAAAGGATTTGAAAAATTTTCAGGAAATCTTGAAAGATTCCAAGGGACTTTCAATTGATTTCAGTGATTTGAGAGGATTTCAAAGTACGTGATAAATTGTAGGTTATTTTTTTAAATTCTCAGGAATTTTCAAGAGCTCTGCAAAATTTGAAGGGATTTTAAAAGATTTTACAGGATTTGAAATATTTCAGGGTATTTGAAAATATTCCAAAGAATTTTCAGTTGATTTCATTAATATAATGGTATTTTAAATATTTCGGGGTATTTTGAAAGATTCAAAGGCCATTTCAAAAGCTTTAAACAATTTCAAGAAAATTGCAAAATATGTCAAGGGGGTTCATTAATTTTTAGGGATTCTAATGTATCTTTAAATGATTGAAAAAATTCCCAGGGATTTACAAAGATTTTAGTGATTTTACAGCATTTAAAAAAGTTTAAGTTTGAGGTTATTTTTAAAAAATCCAAGTAATTTTCAAAATTTCAAAAGATGTCAAAGGATTCGAATAGATATGAAGTGATTTTGAGTATTTTAGGGTATTTTAAAAGATTCCAAGAAATTTTCAATTTATTTTGGTAATTTATTGGAATTTTAAATGAATTTAAATATTTTAGGGTAATCTAAAAGATTCCAGGCCATTTTTAAGAGCTTGAAAAAGTTGTTTTTGTCTATTACAGTTTTTTCGTATGATATGCACGAAACTATGGGCTATTCACTATTTCTATGGCTTCATTAATGTAGCTTTACCCACAAACGAATTGCTTTGAAAAAAAATAAGTTTTCGAAATAATTTGAGGTCTTACAGGATATTCTAAATATCCCTCGATATTTAATTAAATTCTTCAAATCCTGTCAAACTCCTTGAAATTTCATTTCGTTCATTTTTGAAGTTTTCCAGAAATCCTCTAAAATTGATCTTAAAATCTTTGGAGATCCCACAAAAATGTTTGAAGCCCCTTGAAATTCTCGTTAACTCTTGAGATTCTTTTTGATCTGTTAAAATAGCTTAAAATGTTTGAAATATATATAAATGCCGTTAATCCTATGAAATAATTGGAGTTTATAAAAGTGCAATATATAATTCTGTATTTGCACCCACTGTGCTATACGGTCGCGAAACCTAGACCTACCATGAAAATAATAATGCAATTCTTACATAATGTATGCGGTAAAACGCTAATGGACAAAGTCAGTTATGAAAGGATTCTCTAAGAATGTAATAATAATTCTTTCAATACTTGTAAAATTTAGATCGTCGATCGAAATCTAGATCGTTTGGATCAGATATGATGAGTTTTGTATATATCAGCAGTCTTTTTACAGAATCATCCAAAAGAACAGGAAAAGGAAAGCAGAAGAAACCCAAACCTACTAAAGATGATGTGGATCCGGCTTCATATGATAACTTCGAAAAATATACAGGTTTTTCGTATTATCGAGAACCTTCTTTTGTCTCATTGTCTGGAGAGGGGTCTAAAAACCATAAGTCTGTGGCTCAGACTGGACAAAAACATACTCAGCAGGATCCTGCAGCTCCACTACCACCACTCAGTTAGTTGAAAATTCATAAATTTTGTTGAAAATTCAAACAAATATACTCCTTCTATGGCATCAATAATGATTGTGATTCATTTTAATCAGTTAAAAATCTTGAAAATGTCTCGAAATGCCATGAATCCTTTGAAATAATTGCGTACCATTAAAAGCATAAGAGTAAACTTATTTAGATTGGCATGCAATTCTTGCACAATGTATGCGGTAAAACGCTAATGGATAAAGTATCAAGAGGATTCTTGAAGAACATAATGATCATTTTTCTAATACTTGGCAAATGGAGATCGTCCATCAATATTTAAATCGCTTGGATCAGATATGATGCGTTTTGTATATAACAGCAGTCTTTTTACAGAATCATCAAAAAAGACAAGAGCAGGAAAGACGAAGAAAACCCAAAATTCTACTAAATCTTATGAGGAATCCACTGCATATGAATTAGCAAGCCGTCTAAACCGTTTGAAATCTGTGGATCATTTCTATGGCGGGGATTATGGACACCTTACATCTATGCCTCCGACTCCAACAGAACATACTTGCAAGAAACATCTATTTTCAGCAAGCCCACTCAGTAAGTTGATAATTCATGTTTTTTTTATTGATGCTATGGTTTCGACCAGATAAATTTCATTAAATTATTAAATGTTAATTGTTTTTTGTCCACCGGTAGCTTTTGTGAAGAAATTAATCTCGTATCTCCATTGCTTAGTGGGTAAGAGCATCAGACCGGCAATCTGGAAGACTTGGGTTCAAACCCCAGCGGAGCTTGAAAGCAATTTTTTTACAATTCAGAAATAAAAATCTATATTTATAAAATATTGATCTTAAACCATTAGAGAAAAAACAATTAACATCAAATTATTTAATTCGTGTCTTTTGTTGGAAATACAAAGAAATTTTGGCAGAAAATTCTTGTCTCTGTTTAAAAATTAATTTTCAACTGAAAGTCCAACTATTCCATTTACCGTTGAAAATTTAACTTTTTTAATTAAAAGTTCAGCTACTTGGATGAAATTCCAACTAGCTTATTAAAAATTCATTTTACTAGTAGAAGATTCTTGATTTTAGTTGAAAATGGTTTGATTAGGAATTAATTTACATTCTTGAAAATTCGTTTTTTTTTTAGAAAAATTGAGATTCTTGCTGGAAAATTGATCTTTTTGGTTAAAAATGGAAATATTTTGGTGAAAAATTTAACTATTTTATTGCAAGTTCATTTTCTTCTTTTTAAATGTTGGTTGTTCCAAATTCATTATTTAGTTACAAATTTACATCTTTGGTTAAAAATTTACCTTTTTTTAAATTAAAGTTTTGTGTTAGAATGTTATCTTTTTTAGTTAAAAAGTCATTTGATCTACAGAAAATTCTACTTTTTCAAATAAAATTTTATAATTTTTTCAAAAAGTTTTTGTTTTTTTGTTTGAAATTCATCTATTTGGTTGAAAATTTATTCTTTAGTTGAAAATTAACTTTTTTGTTGAAAAATTCTCTTTTTGACGAGAAAATTCAAAAAATTTTTTCAAATTTTTTTTCTTTCTCAACTGAAAAATTTGTCATTTTGATTGGAAATGTATCCCTTCTGATTAAAGATTAATCATTTTAGTTAAAAATTTGTCTTCTTCAGTAGAAAATTAATCTTCTCGGTTGAAAATTAATTTTTTTGGTTGAAAAATTAATTATTTCATTAAAAATTATTTTACTTGGTAGAAAATTCAATTACATTGATAGAAAATTCAAATATTTGATTGAAAATCAATTTTTTTTTAATTGATGTATTTTGATGAAAATTCAGCTTTTACAAAAAAAAATTATTGTTCGTGGTTAGAAATAAAAAATTTTGCAAGAAAATTCAACTAATTGGTTCGAAATGATCTACTTTGTTTAAAATTAAACAATTTTGGTAAAAAGTATCACTTTTGATTGAGAATTCAATTATTTTGATGAAAATTTGTCTTTTAAAGTTGACTCCATCTGTTTTTCATTTAATATCACAAATCTGTCTTGGTTGAAATATAACCTACTTCATTTGTCGTTGATAATTCATACCATTTAATAAAGAAATTTAAAAAAAAAACTTGAAAATTAACAAAACACGTAGTTCTCCTTCAAGATTTCAATAAATGTTGCCCTAGAATTTTTGGATATTTCGAACGAGGCATCTCGTACGAACAAATGTCTTTTTATTAAGTAGGTATATCGCGTTTTTTTAACGATTTATGAAGGAATCCTGATGAAAATTCCAAACATGCTAGAAATGACTATGACGTTTCCCGAAAATATTTTTTGGAAAATGTGCCTCATCTCAAAAGTGCGCATGCGCTGCTTTTCTCCAGTGCCTAAAGTAAGCCATCTTCAAACTGCGCATAAGCGAAAATTGTTCGCACACAGTCTGCTCAAATAAGGTCCTTTAGGCACAATTTAGAAGCATGTAAACGTCAACTTTTGAGGTGGGTGTTGCAAAGAAAGATATTCTCTAATTTGCTTTGATATATATTCTAAAATATTCCCAAGTATTCTTAAGTATTCGAAAATATTCTCAAGTATTTTCAAATATTTTCACACATTTTCTCATGTATCCATGTATTCTCCAAGTACTCCTTGTATTCACAGATATTTCCAAGTATTCTGATATATTCTCAAGTATTCCGAAGTATTCTTTGACAATATATTCCTTGTGCACGCTAAATGAAAGTGTTCGTCCCCCTATAATAATGATTTTTTTTCACTTGAAAACTGTAGATATAACACCTCTCAGGACTGTATACCCAGATTTTGCTGAATATCGTGGAAAACATGAGATATCTCCGTATTTAGGTGTCACACCTAGAGTCGTGTCAAGCCAAGCTTCAAGATATCGCAATCTCAGGAAAGGAGGCACACCTGCATAAGGATCCGGATCTATATGAATCTTTAAGACAATGTAAAAGTATCAGGGAATATCGAGAACCTACGTTTAGCCTAACCCAACATAATTTCGAGGATCAGCAACAACATTCATCGCCCGCAAGCGCGTCGACAATCGAAAAATCAAATTTTATAATTTTATTTGCCACGATGTTTCACAAATTTACATGTACGTGTATAGCTGTTAATTTGTGAACATTGATTAATATTTAATATTTTTATATTCCACGGGTATGTCAAAATGTTCGCAATTTAATGATTGTTTCAAATAAAATCAACAGAAGACTATCAGGAGTGCAAGCAGGACGATCGCCGGATTCACGGTACACTTCGCGATCCCCACGATACCGACCAATCATCGGTTTTCAATCCCCGTTTTTCCGCATCAACAAATCAACGCTTTCCTATCCCTGTTTTTCGCGAGTAGCCAACCGTCCTTTCAATATCCCTTCTTCTCGCGCGGCATCGCTATCCCCTCATCGCGCACCACGCGCGAGTCGTTCCTATAAATATGGGAAGGCTCGCGCGAGCCAGCTCCATCACACACATTCCACGACAACAGCGTCGAGCTGTCGTACAGTATAGACGTCTGTATACAAAGCTCGCCAATCCAACAGTCCTTTTTAGGACTAGCTTCGTTCTTCGCACCAGAAAATAGCCGCACTATCGGGTCCATGATATATAGGTTGATAGATTCTGACCTATACGACTGGACTCGTGGTGTGAGTTTTTCACCACACATTGCATCACATCAGTGATGCCTCATCGCTTCTGCAGTGCTTCATTGACGAAGTTATAACAAGCCTTCATCGACTTCTTTTCGCGCTGCCCCTTCGGGGTTGCCCTGAAAAACAATGTCTGGCCCTCATGGTAACTCTAGCTCTTCTCCTCCTACCGTGCCCAACCAAACCACTAACTCACCTTCTACTACTAATTTCTGCTATCCCAACCCTAGCGACCTCACCAACGTCCAAATTACCTCCATAATTTCCGATCTCCGTAAAATCCTAGACTCTTATGAGGCAGCACTTGTCTCCCGGGTCCCTACGACCTCAGTCACCCCAACCGATGGCTCTGAAGCCATGGATACGCTTCAATCCCAACCTAATCTCGATTTTTCGCCCATTGAGCCCTCCAACTTCCAAAAAGTAAAATCTAAGCGCACCAAACGTAAACGCACTATTAGTCCCACTAAATCGACTACCCCTTCGCAATCCGACGACGAGTCTTTCTTTTCGAGCTCTTCCGATGAGGATGAATCAGTATGCAAGGAACGGAGTCCTCCTCCTATCCGTATCGTTCGTAAAGAACTTTGGCCAAAAATTCACTCAGCTCTTTCCAAAGCAGGCATCCCGATCCGTTCGGCCAAAAACACCACTGACGCCATAATTGTCTATCCACAGACAGTTGATGGTTTTCGTGAAATCACCCTCAAACTCGACAAGCACAACATTGCTTACACCACCAACCAACTCCAACAGGACAAGGACCTTATCGTTGTCATCAGAGGAGACAACGAGTCCCTTACCGAAGAATCCATTCTTCATGAACTTCGGACAAAAATACCCTCAGTCAAACGAGTTCATCGCATGAAAAAAGGGGAAAAAATATGGCCTCTGGTCGTCGTCCATCTGGACCCTGCCGCTCCCGCAGCCAAGTCCATTTTCGACATCAACCTTCTAGCTGGCCTCAGCGTTAAAGTTGAAGCTAAGCGAAAGTCGAACCTTATCCCCCAGTGCCGTCGTTGCCTTAAATTCTTCCATACGGCAAATTACTGCCATGCCTCTTGGGCTTGCGCCTTCTGCGGACGTAGCCATGCCACCGCCTCCTGCCCCGTCAGAAACCAAAAGGATGCCACTCCATCCTGTCTCAATTGCAAAGGACCTCACTGGGCCACCTACCGTGGATGTCCTAAAGTTCCTCAAAAACCTGGCTCCAAGTCAAACCCTGCCCCTCTACATCCTAAACCCAAACCTTCTGCAAACCCTTCTTCCCTTCCTAAGCCCCGTAGCTTTTCCAACCTCGCTTCGCCCCAACGCTCCTTCGCTAACGTAGTCTCAGCTCGTCCTCTATCTCAAGTCCAAAAACAGACTCAATCCTCTCCCAACACCGATCTCCTGCAAAATCCGCAACTTCAGCAGCTTTTTCGCGACTTCCTCTCCACCTTCGCAGCTGCCCTCCAGCTCCCCAACCACGGACGCGCCCAAGGATAAACTAACTATCCTTACATGGAATGCAAACAGCATCTCTGCCCCCAAACGACTAGAACTAATTCTTCTATTAAACGATAAATCCATCGATATCGCCTGCATTACCGAGACTCATCTAAATTCTACGAAGAAACTCTATATTCCTGATTTCTCCGTCTACAGAAAGGATCGTTCTTCCTCCAAAGGCGGTGGGGTGGCCATTCTAGTTCGTAACACTCTCCGCCACTCAGCCATCAGCACAAACTACTCTCCTTGTGAAGTAATCGGAGTCGAAATTCATCTCGTTGCCGGTCCTCTTCGCATTCTTTCACTTTACTCCCCTCCAGATAACAACGACATCTCCAAAATACCTGACCTCTTCAACACTAATACCCCAACGCTCGTTGCCGGCGATCTCAACGCCAAAAACAGGGCTTGGGGCTGTCTTAAAAATAACACCAAGGGTAACGCTCTTCTCAGAACCCTGACTCGCCATAATCTAACTATTGAGGCCCCCACGGAACCCACCCACTTTCCTAGCTCTTCTAAACACCAACCTGACATCCTTGACATCTTCTTAACAAAGAATATCACCATTGACAAAGACCCCTGGACCCTTTCCGAACTAAGTTCTGACCATAACCCAGTACTTCTTGAGTTGTCGGGTAATCCTGAACTCTCTCCTCACACAGAATCCAAAATCGATTACCTCCATCTCAAATACCTTCTCGAAACTTCCTCTTTCAAATGCTGCCAAATCCAGTCTACTTCCGACCTGGATGCAGCCGTTGCAGCCCTAACTAATGATATCCAAAACTCTGTCCTACTTGCTACCTCAATCAACCCCACTTCTGCACGCAAAACCGAACTCTCATACGCTACCCGTTTTCTTATTCGCAAGAAAAACCAAGCCCGCAAACATTGGCAGTCCTACCGCAATCCTAAACATCGCCAGCGTCTCAACTCCCTTCAAAGAAAACTAAAAACCATCCTCCAACCCATCGATAAGTCTTCCTTCGACTCCTACATAGCCGAAGCCGAATTAAATCCCAAAAGATGCTGGAAAGTCATCAAATCCCTTCGTAACAGAAAATCCCACCTCCCCTCTCTCTTCAAAGACGGTCAATCTTTCTCTCTCGATGAGGAAAAAGCGAGCATTTTCGCAGACTCTCTCAAAGATCAATGCTCCCCCTTTCCTAGCCTCGACAAATTCGCTAACTTTCACGAACATGTCTCAAAGACTGCTCAAAACTTCACGGTTACAGACACAGACTTCATACCCACCTCTCCTGAAGAAGTCCTCGACACAATCCGCTCTTTGAGAAACCGTAAAGCTCCCGGCAATGACAACATCAGTAACAATGTACTGAAAATTCTCCCCCGCAAACACATCGTGGCTATTTGCAACATTGTTAACGCAATGATGCGGCTACAATACTTTCCCCCAGCCTGGAAAGAGGCTATTGTAATTTTTCTCCCAAAACCGGGTAAACCTCTCAGCTCAGCTTCCAGCTATCGACCTATCAGTCTACTCTGCACTCTTAGCAAACTAGCGGAAAGCATCATTCTCTCTCGTTTCGATGACTTTGTCTCGCAAAATAACATTCTTCCTGACTTCCAGCACGGTTTCCGCAAACGTCATGGAACAGCCCATCAACTTCTCCGTGTCTCCGAATACATTGCCGACAATCTTAACAAGGGCAGGCACACATCCATGCTTCTTTTGGACTGTAAACAAGCCTTTGATAGAGTCTGGCACGACGGTCTCATCTACAAACTCATGAAGTTGAATTTTCCTGAATATCTTATCGGTTTAATCAAATCCTTTCTCTCGAACAGGAGCTTCAGAGCTCGCGTTGGAAAATCCTTATCGGACCCCCAACTTATCACCTCCGGTGTCCCTCAGGGCTCCAAACTCTCCCCCTCTCTCTTCAACTTTTTCTGTTACGACATCCCTGTCGACGAAAAAATTCTCACTGTACAATACGCCGATGATATCGGTTTTCTTCAAACCGCCAAGGTCATCAGCCATTGCTCCTCTCGTTTAAACAGATTCACTCCAATCCTTCTCGATTGGTATTACAGATGGAGATTTGAAATCAACAATTCTAAATCTGAAGCTATCTTCTTCTCTCGTCGCCGACGCACACCTCCCAAACTCTTTGTAAACTCTTTCCCCATTGAATGGAGTACCTCCGCAAAATATCTCGGCGTCATCTTTGACAAGAGACTTACTTGGTCCAAACAAATCCAGGCCACCCGCAATAAGGCAAATGGAGCCTTTACCTTACTAAAACCCTTCTTCAATAACCCCACAGTTTCCCGAGCCACCAAAGCTCGTGCCTTTAACGCTATAATTAGAAGCATTTGCACTTACGCGATTCCTATCTGGGGCTCTGCCGCCCCAAATCCTCTTTCAAAACTTGAAGGTACCTACATGCGCCTTCTCCGCTCCGCTCTAAATATTCCCTGGTTCATCCGTAATAAACAAATCCTCGCAGAAACCAAGCTTCCCTCCATCATCGATGCAGCTCACACATATGCTGCAAGCCTACGTTCTTCAGTGGCCAACCATCCAAATCCCAGCATCAATTCACTTGCAAATTACGCGAGTAAAACTTCCGACCGCTTTAGAAGGCCCTGCCTTCTCGTTTCGACGCATTAGTTTAATTAACCCACCTCTCTTTTCCGTGTTTCGCTTTAAGCGCGAATGTCCTTGCAGTCTAAACTGTCTCGGTCCACCAAATTCGATGCCCCTTCTTGTTCTTCTTTTTCAACTGGGTTCATAACCTTTAGGGTTGGTAACCTAATCGGGGAGGGGTTTTAGTCGGTAGGCGCTTCGTGCGAATCCGACACTACCCACTTTCCTTGGGTGTCTTTTTGAAGATTTCCCCTCCTCGACCCCCCTCAAACAAAAAAAAAAAAAAAAAAAAAAAAAAAAGCGAGCCAGCTCATTCGCCACGGAGCTACCAAACCGCCAGACGCATGGAAGCCTTGCCCCTCAAGAATTCAGAACCGACACGCTGTACGAAGCACAGACGCTTCAACCCTTGGCTATCAAAACCCACGGCTCACTGCTGGTCCAAACCGGTACTGAGGATCCTTCCATCGCTTGCTGGCACTCCTGATACGCTCTTATTCTGCTCAACTAAGAATTGACTTTTTATTTCACACGTCTATCCTGCACCTGCGGACTTATCTCCAGATTTCATTTACTTTTTTTTTTAATTTTTGATATTTTTTTAACGACTTCTATGAATGACTCGTCATCAAACATGTTTATTCGTAGGATAATCACATTTTCGGTTTTTCTGCTTGAATTTAAATAAAAGTATCTCTTTGTTCTGTACCCCGTGAAACCCATTCGCCAAAAAAATTACACCTACACACATTTACGATAATATAAAAATATATGTTTTTAAAATATATTTTTTTATTTAATACTTTTTGAAATATAAACATTACTCACTGGCAATATTGTATTTATGGTATTTTCTTTTTTATCAACTGTGTTTATTATAATAGGCATTAAACAAATACAGTGAACTTCCGTTTATTTCAAAGATCGCCTATTTGAAAGTTCACCTATTTGAAATCCCCTATACACGTTTATTTCAAATTGCACAGTTCCGTTACCTCCCACCACAGTCCCTGTACGCTCTCCTCCACGTCTGTGGCTGACCAATTGAAAAGAGGCTTAAAGAGCGGAAAGCCCTCGTTGGTTTGAATTGAGTATTTTAGCGAATACTCGAATAATACTTGAATATTACTATTCAAACCTTTATAACTTACTTTTACGATTAGAATATTTTCTCCGAAAACGCGTATGCAGTTGCAGTCTCATGTGTTAACCTTCCTGACAGCTGACATTTCCACCTATCATAGCATTATAAACTTGTAAAATATTAATATTGATACCTTTATATCTTACTCCTACGTTTAGAATACTTTCTCCTAGATGGCACTTCTATACCAAGAACTGTGCTCACCTTCCATACATTTTTACCTACCCTAGCATGACCGCGACGTCATGCTGCAAAACTCAGTATTCCGCGAAATATTTGAGTTGTTTTTTGATTCTATCATATTGATTTTTAGTTGGCAAATTGTACTATTTCCTGGAAATTTTATATTTGTCACGTCGTACGCCAACAAAACCACTTGAAAAATACAGACATGCATGCAGGATAACGGACCGCGACTTCTTCAACTGCGCATGTGCCGAGAAGCACGGGACTATTAAAAATTACAAACTATAAACTTGTAATATTACACTAATAATAAATTATTAACAGAAATAAGCTATTTCTTTGATTCAATTTATTTAATTTTTAAAAGTGAAGAGTTTGAAATATTTATCTATTTTATTATTGGTAGCATTTATTGATTTCAAATAGACTCGCGCTTTTCGGCACATGCGCAGTTAAAAATGTTGCTCACAGCGCCCTTATCGATATAAGGCTGGGGCAGCCAATGAACGTCGCTTGACAAAAATAACCTGAAGGTTGCGGTAGAGGTGGGGGCCCCTCCAGCCTCTAAATTATCGAACGCGTACGTTTCAAGGCCGTGGAAATAGGCGGAAGTTCACTGTATTTTGTAATTTTTCCAAAGGTCCAAGGTGGATTTATGCTAGGGAGATCATGTACGGACCATATATTTAGTTTGAGTCAGATCACAGAAAAAAGTTTGAGAGGAAATAAAAAAGTTTTCTGTACATTTATTGACCTAGAAAAAGCGCTTGACAAGGTGGATACTAGTGAACTTTGGGGTGGGGTGAGGGTAAATGGGCAACTGAGTTACCAGTTCTATTATGCGAGGTGTTAGACAAGGATGCGCAATGTCCTCATGACTATTTCTTATATTCATGGACAATTGTCTGAAAACGGCCCTCCTTGACGAAGAAGGTGTGGATCTCTGGACAGTAAGGGTACGTGGGTTAGCGTGTTATGGCAGAGTCAATCGAAGACTTGTCAAGAATGTTATGCAAACTGAATACAAGCATGAAGAACATTAGCCTAAAAATTAACGTCAATAAAACGAAAATTATATTATTCGAAGAAAAGTATGAAAAAAAACAATATGCAACATTGTCGTAAACGATTACAGGATAGAACAAGTTGATAAGTAGGTTGGAAGTTAATTATATAGATTAATTAGCATAAAACATGAATTAGTTTTATAATTTTCTGTATATTTATCAAGATAATATGTTGATGAATAATTTTTCTGTTGCGAACCACTATAATAAGAGTGAAAGATTACTTTAGATTTATTTCAAATGATTTTTATATTGGAAAATAAGGGAAATATCGATTATTATCCGTTTTTCAACTAACTTAATTTTTTTGCAAATAACTTTTGTATTACCAAATGAGAAGGTTATACAATAAAAATTTTATCACCTGAAAAAAAAAATTTTGTATCTGGATTAGCCTATCAATCAAGGGGTCTACAAGTAAGAAGTATATGTTATTATCAATATTTTCATCAATGAATCTCCATTACTTAAAAAATAACTTAAAAACGCTGAAATTATCATTTTCGGGGCTGAGGAATAGGCCTTTATTCAAATTTGTCTCTGGTATTGTGCTCCTGCATTCTCAAAAGATCTATGAGGCTTTCTCTTACGTTTTGTGCCCTTTCAAACATGCTCTATTTTCAATGTACAACAAAAGTCAGCCATTATATTTGTATCCCATTTTCCCTGATATTGACGTTAGATTTGTTTAATATCTGAATGGAATAGATTTTCTTGTTCCTCACTGTGATCTCCTTCATTTATTGGTAAATAATCAAGATGGGAACAGAGGAAGTACAGATTCAGATTCATAAAACACCTCATTTTACCAAAGTTTTTCACCATATCAGCTACTATTCATTTGTAGTCTCCAGTTTTGTGATTTCCCAGGAAATTTTATACAACTTTCTTGAAAATTATCCTTGCTGCCTTCTGTTTTGGATTCTTTGACATGATAAAATTCTTATCATTCAGCATTTTCCGAATTTGTGGTCCAGCGAAAATGCCTTCATTCAATTTTGCATCCGATCATTTTGAAAATTTTCCTCTCAAATACTCGAAACAACTTTCTTCTCCCTTGAGGGCGTTGACAAATTGTTTCATTAGACCAAGTTTTACGTGGAGAGGGGGAATTAATACTTTTTTGGTCGACCAGAGGGTTAGCGATGATATTATTAGAACATGGTTGAAATGATGTTCTCTTTGGCGGTGGTTTCTGTTTATAGTCATTTTCTCAATCGCGGCTTTGATTTTTCAGAAGATCCGTACATTTTCAGGTATTTTTATCTTTGGTTATCATAGTTGTGAAAAACACGGCGCCGTAAGAAATCCTGGAATGCTCGCAGGCGAGTCTGCTGTCCTGGGAGTAATAATCCTAATACGTCCCCAGGCCTGAGTATGACGGTTTTGCGTCTCTGACGAGGACAATGTCAACTCGTTATCGGATATATTATGGCTCCATCCTCACATCTTAACGCCCCCTTGCAGAGCGCCTCCATTGGCTTTGAGACCTCAACAGCCTAAAGAGAGAATCATTCGACACATACCCTTACGGGGCGGTTGCCATCATCTTCAGCATCTGTCGAGGTTGCAGGATTGTATTGACATTTTTTTACCAGTAGATGACGGGATACTTCGAAAAGCTCGTGTAGGCAACTCCAGATAAGTGTGGATGTAAATTCTTTCGATTGGAGAGCTCTCAAAGCAGCTTGACTATCGAAGCATATGTAAATGTGGTGTTTAATACACCCACGTTTACGAATCTCCTCTCGGCAGACCGTTGTAAATAAATTGCTTCTCCTCTGTTCATCATGCCAGTCCTTCCATTTCGGAAAGATCAGCTTAAAAGGTTTCACGAACGAGTATTCTTTCAGCATGCTATCAGAGTGCAAGCAAAGGATTTCATTCCCCGACAATACACTATTTATTAAATCATGCAGATCGTGGAAAGCGGTATTTCTATGACCCTACATTAGGGAAAGTCTGTATGCCTCCACCGCAGCCTTCTGCCTAATTTGAATGTGCAGCGGTGGCATACCTAAGATGGACTTCAATGTCACTGTTAGAGTTATTCTCATTGAGCCAGTATTTGTTAGACAAAAAACCCTTTTTAGGCTCACCAGCTATTTTCTGTAACTAACCAAACTGGTTTTTGGCACCCAGATCAATAAGGCGTCAGATATAATTGGTACCTAGGTTTTTCCAATTGCGCCTCTGCAAGCTCAAAAGGTTGCTTTGGCCTTTTTTTATTACCGCTTCAAAATGTAGTTTTCAGGTTAGTTTAGGTTTAAAGATGACTCCTAAATACTAGGCTGATGATAAGTCGACCTTCTTGCCACAGAAATTAGGGTACACGAGATCAAGAAGTTTCCCGCGTATCGTAAAATTAACAATTCAGTTATATATCTGGGTTAACAGGTAGACCACGGTCGTTGCACCAATCCTCAACAATGTTGAAACCGTTTTGCATAAGTTTGAATAAACGTCCCTCATGTTTTCCTATCATCAATATAACAAGGTCATCTATATACCCATTTCTTTAAAAATCTGATTCATTTAACCTACGAAACAATTCAACAATGACAAGTGCCCACAGGATAAAGGATAAAACTCCACCCTGCGGACACCCCCTTTCGACATTCTCTCAAACGTTGCAACCGTGGAACAAAGACTGAATAATCCTGCCGCATAGCATAGAGCATATTCACCTATTAACAGTGGTACCTACACCATGTTCCTGAGCAGGTTTGAACATAGATTCCGCAGGGGTGCTACTACAGGCACCCTCTATATCTAGAAACGCTACTATCGCTTCATCCTCTGTTCGTCCTGCTTTTTGAATGCGAGAGGTAAAAGCATAATGTGCGTCAATGGTAGATTTTGCTTTCCGTTAGCAAACTGAGTACTATGAAGGAGTTTATCTGGTAGGATTTCCTCCATCATATAAAACTCAAATCACTTTTCTAATGTCTTAAACTTGAAAGAAGTTAGGCTAATTGGTCAGAATGATTTGGCCTCATAGTATGAGTGTCTCCCCAGCTTCAGTTATAATGATCGCCTTGATCTTCTTCCATGCCACAGGTGTGTATCCCATAGCTATGCATGCCCTAGAAATGTTACATATTGGTCCCATCAAAACATCCACACCTTCCTGAATTAGCGCCGGAAATAAAACGTCCTTCCCAGCAGCCTTGAATGGGTCGAAACAACGGACGACCCATCTAATTTTTGATTGTGTTACTATCCGGCTTGTCATCCTCCAGTCATCCCGATTGATCCTATGTTGTGGGCATTCAGAGGGGTATGGCCCAAGAGTCCCTCCCTCCGACAGGAACACAGGTTTGGAACCAGGGAAGTGCACCTGCATGAGGTGCTCAAGGATTTCGCTAGTCGTTTCTGTCATGACACCTGCTGGCAAAATCAATGTCATCAGTTGGATGTCTTAGGCCATACGTGCCCGTCCCTAAATGCTTCACTAATGTATATAGAGCACAAGATCAGATCAATAACCTCATGACAACTAGTTGTCACAAAGTTTGGTGTATTTCCGCGATTCAATATGGTTAAATCGGTAGTTCAAAGGTAATCTAAAAGGTTCTCACCCCTGTTGTTGATGTTTTTACTGTTCCATATCATATGATGCGCATTTGCATCACATTCCATGATCAGTGGCAATCCTTTCGAACTACAGTACTCCGCCAAACGTCTCAATTCCTATGATGGCGGCGGATCAAGAGAATATAATGGCAGGTTCTGACGTAAATCCCTCTCCCAGGCTTTTCATCAGTTCTATTGTGGATTACAGAACCGTATTTCTGGCTTACACCCTCTATTTCTGCCTTGTCACACCAAGGTTCTTGAATTACAGTAAAAGCCATATGTTTCACAGTGAAATGTCTGCTTAAGATGGCCGAAGCAGATTTACAGTGATGAAGTTTAATTTAGAGAAACTTCAAATCCGAGGATTTTACACTGTTCATGTAAGTATCAGTGTTATTCTTCGGTCGTTCCGAGGGCTGCTGCTCTTCTGCTGTCCTCGCGGGCTCTTACGGTTTAGAAAGTATTTTCATCTGGATTCTCATCATTCCCAGATAAGGTTTATGGTCTTCTCGATGCATTGGACCGCTGAAGAGACCGCAATCAAAACTTACCGGGTTATTCTGGCGTCTTCCTTTGCATCCATAAACGTCCACTCCTCCGCTTCTTACGTAGGGTTCTGGACTGCCAATATTTTGAGGATGGATCATAGTTTCTCGAAAGTTTCAGATATTTATTCCCTAAGCTTGACAGGCTTGGGAAGGTCCTTCAAATCAATTCTTTTGATTCTTGTAGATAGATAAACGTTTATTTTTCAGCCTGCTGGCCTTAGAAAATTGACTTGATTACACTTCCATTTTTTGTTTTTTTTTGTTTTACAGAATTTTCTTAAAACTAACCCTTAAAACTAACATCCTTCCACACCTTATCTCTAACGCCGCTCACTCTTATCGCATTGCCTTCCTCGCTTCGCCTCGCCTCGCACGCATGTCCCTACCTTATTGCTTTGCCTCGCATTACCAAACTCTGCCTCCGCGGCTAATCCCTAATACTTATCTACTATTTACAATATTTACATTTACTTATATTTACTTCCTCCTCTATTTACAATCTTTCCTTCTCCATTCCTCTTCCTCCTTCCTTCTCTTCTTCTCCATCTTACCCAAGACTCCCTTCACCCATGCTACTGCCCTTTTGTCCCCCCTTTCATGCATCAATACCTCCATGCTTATCCAACTCCTTTCCACCTCTACGCACTCCTCCAACCAGTGCTCCACTCTTGCCTCCCCCTTCCCACATAGTTCACACATTCTCTTTTCCCTAGTGAGCCAGAACCTATTAAAAACCTCCATGCATCCACATCTCATCCTCGCTATAAGCTCCTGACTTCCTTTCTCTCCTTTCTTACACAAATATTGCGCTCTCGCCCTTGGCATCATCCACACATAGTTCCCGTTAAACCTTGTCTCTCTTATTCTCTCTTCCCCTGCTGTCTTCTCTCTCTCTCCATGCCGTTTTTCTTAACCAACTCATATACCTTCCTTCCTTCCTCATGCATCCTTCTCACTTCATCCATCTGCAGTCCATTCGTTCTAAAATACCTTTCTCTTTCAACCTTCATCTTCCCAGCCCCTCTCCTGTTCTCCCTCTCCCACCAACACTCCCTAACCAGCTTACTTCCCCCCTCTTCCAAAAATTTCTCGTCATATTTACACGCCCGACTCCCCGCTAGAATCCCTACTTTCGTTCTCCCCGTCTCCCTCCTGACAATATAATTAGGCGTGTTCCTTGCCAGCCCCAGTGTCCACTTTACATACCTCTCCTGTGTCCTATTTGACTCTTCGCTTTCCTTCCACCCCCACACCTCTACTCCATACAATAGCACACTCATCACTATTGAGTCAAACAATTTCATTCTCCTGCAAAAATCATCTGCGAATAACTTCTCTCCCAACCCCCACACCTGCCTCATCACCACATTTGCCCTCCTCACTCTCTCTTTTATGTGACCATCCACTCCGCCATTCCTCCGAAACAAGAAGCCCAGGTACACAAACTCTTTCACCTTCTGCACTGCCTTTCCCTTCCACTCCCCTCCGTTATCCCTTCCCCCTCCTTTTATGAACACAATAACCTTGGACTTTTCCGCATTCAGTTCTAACCTGTTCTTATCCAGGTATCTTCTCAACCTCTTCATCATTTCCTTTAAGGCCTCCTCGCTTTTTGCCAACAACACTATGTCATCTGCATACGCTAGTGACCAAATTCTAACCCCTCCTATCCTGACTCCTCCTACCACTCCGGCCTCCAGCTTACTTTCCATATTCGTAACTAAAATCGCAAAAAGCGTTGGGCTAAGCGGACACCCTTGTCTTAACCCCCTATCCATCCAGAATCCCTCCGAAATCCCCTGCCCTCCTCTTACCTTATCTTTGGTCTCTTCATATATCTCCCTTACCCTCTCGATCAGACCTCTCTCCACTCCCCTATCCTACATCGCCTCCCACAACCTCCCCCTATCCACCGACGGAATGCCTTTTAGATCCACAAAAAACGCGTACACTCTCGATCCCTTTTTCGCCAATTCTCTATCCACCACGTGCTGCAGAACGTAGATATTGTCGATAGTACTCCTACCTGCCCTAAAGCTCGCCTGCGTCTCCGGCAATATTCCTTTCCTCTCGACATCCTTCCGCAGCCTCTCCGCCACCACCATCGCGCATACTTTATACGCCGTATTCATTAGCGTAATCCCTCTATAATTTTCCTGCCTATCCTTATCTCCTTTTTTGTAGATAGATAGATAGATAAACGTTTATTTTTTAGCCTGCTGGCCTTAAAAAATTGACTTGCTTACACTTCCATTTTTTTTTACAGAATTTTCTTACAACTAAGCCTTAAAACTAACATCCTTCCACACCTTATATCTAACGCCGCTCGCTCTTATCGCATTGCCTTCCTCGCTTCGCCTCGCCTCGCTCGCATGTCCCTACTTTCTTGCTTGCCTCGCATTACCATACTCTGCCTCCGCGACTAATACCTAATACTTATCTACTATTTACAATATTTACAATTACTTATATTTACTTCCTCCTCTATTTACAATCTTTCCTTCTCCATTCCTCTTCCTCCTTCCTTCTCTTCTTCTCCATCTTATCCAATACTCCCTTCACCCATGCTACTGCCCTTTTGTCCCCCCTTTCATGCATCAATACCTCCATGCTTATCCCACTCCTTTCCACCTCCACGCACTCCTCCAACCAGTGCTCCACTCTTGCCTCCCCCTTCCCACATAGTTCACACATCCTCTTTTCCCTATCGAGCCAAAACCTATTGAAACCCTCCATGCACCCACATCTCATCCTCGCTATAAGCTCCTGACTTCCTTTCTCTCCTTTCTCACACAAATATTGCGCTCTCGCCCTTGGCATAATCCACACGTAGTTCCCATTAAACCTTGTCTCTCTTATTCTTTCTTCCCCTGCTGTCTTCTCTCTCTCCATGCTGTTTTTCTTAACCAACTCATATACCTTCCTTCCTTCCTCATGCATCCTTCTCAATTCATCAATATGCAGTCCATTCGTTCTAAAATACCTTTCTCTTTCAACCTCCATCTTCCCACCCCCTCTCCTGTTCTCCTTCTCCCACCAACACTCCCTAACCAGCTTACTTCCCCCCTCTTCCAAAAATTTCTCCTCATATTTACACGCTCGACTCCCCGCTAGAATCCCTACACTCGTTCTCCCCGTCTCCCTCCTGACAATATAATTAGGCGTGTTCCTTGCCAACCCCAGTGTCCACTTTACATACCTCTCCTGTATCCTATTTACCTCTTCGCTTTCCTTCCACCCCCACACCTCTACTCCATACAATAGTACACTCATCACTAGTGAGTCAAACAATTTCATTCTCCTCCCAAAATCATCCGCGAATAACTTCTTTCCCAACCCCCACACCTGCCTCATCACCACATTTGCCCTCCTCACTCTCTCTTTTATGTGACCACCCACTCCGCCATTCCTCCGAAACAAGAAGCCCAGGTACACAAACTCTTTCACCGCCTGCACCGCCTTTCCCTTCCACTTCCACTCCCCTTCCTTATCCCTTCCACCTCCTTTTCTGAAAACCATAACCTTGGACTTTTCCGCATTCAGTTCTAACCTATTCTTATCCAGGTATTTTCTCAACCTCTTCATCATTTCCTTTAAGGCCTCCTCGCTTTTTGCCAACAACACTATGTCATCTGCATACGCTAGCGACCAAATTCTAACCCCTCCTATCCTGACTCCTCCTACCACTCCGGCCTCCAGCTTACTTTCCATATCCGCAATTAAAATCGCAAAAAGCGTCGGGCTAAGCGGACACCCTTGTCTTAACCCCTTATCCATCCAGAATCCCTCCGAAATCCCCTGTCCTCCTCTTACCTTATCTTTGGTTTCTTCATATATCTCCCTTACCCTCTCGATCAGGCCTCTCTCCACTCCCCTCTCCTGCATCGCCTCCCACAACCTCCCCCTATCCACCGACGGAAACGCGCCTTTTAGATCCACAAAAAACGCGTACACTCTCGATCCCTTCTTCGCTAATTCTCTATCCACAACGTGCTGTAGAACGTAGATATTGTCGATAGTACTCCTACCTGCCCTAAAGCCCGCCTGCGTCTCTGGCAATATTCCTTTCCCCTCGACATCCTTCCGCAGCCTCTCCGCTACTACCATCGCGTATACTTTATACGCCGTATTCATTAGCGTAATCCCCCTATAATTTTCCTGCCTATCCCTCTCTCCTTTCTTATACAGAGGCACTATTAATCCTTCTCTCCACCCTCGTGGGAATCCCTCCCCCCTCCATACTTTCTTCACTACCTCCTTCAGCCTCTCCCTAACCTCTTGTGTACTAAACAGCCATGCTTCGTTCTCTAGCCCATCCAGCCCTGCTGATTTTGACCTTTTTAACTTCCTTATCTGTTTCTCTATCTCCTCGTCATTCAACTCCTCCATCTCTGCCTCCCCCGTTCTTCTACTACCATCATCTCTCTTCCTTGAATCCGAGCCCTGAAATGATTCTTTAAAAAACTCCCTCCACTCCTCACTCCCTATCTTCTCGCTTATCCCTACTCTACGCTTCCTAAACCTATTTATTATCTTCCAGACGTCATCCTCTGTCTTAACATTTTCTAACTCCTCCTCCAGCTCTTTCTCCTTTTCCTGTTCTTTCCTCTCACACATCAATCTAGACCCCCTCCTCACTTCTATGTACTCCTCCCTTTTCACAGTACCCTCTTTCCCCTTCTTATACTTCCTCTTTACCTTCCTTTTCATCTTTTTACATTCCCTATCCCACCACGGCTTCACCATTCCTTTCTTCTTCTTTCTAAATACCTTCTTTTGCACACACCCTTTCACCTTCTCTTTCAGATCCTCCCATATCTCTTCCACCGACTCCCCTTCAAAGCGTACCTTTCCTAAGTGCTCCTGATACTTCTCGATCGCCTCCCTCGTCCAGGTCACCCTCTCGCCTATCGAAACTTCTGCCCCATCTTGCCTTCCGCCACCCCCCCCCCCCCCTCTTATCCACAGTTTTAATGGCTGATGGGCTGATTCCACCCTACCCTCTACTGCGAATTTTTTCCGTCTTCTCCCATCCTTGCATATTCATGACCACATTGTCTATCACCGATACCCCCACCTTACTTACATATGTGTATTCTCCCTCTTCGTCCCCAGTTGCCATACCACTCGCCACCGTCCAGCCTCTATGATCCATCCAGTCCCTTAGAATCTCCCCCTCCTTATTTATTGTCTTATCCTTTAATTTCCTTTTGAAGCTCCCCCTTGCCTGTAAAGTCTCCCTTCCCTCCCCATCCTCGCATTAATGTCCCCACCCAGTACCACCATACCCTCCTCTATTTCGACTAGCAAGTGTTCCACCCTTTCTTTAATTCTTTCCATCCCATCCTTATTATACACTCCTCATCCTTTTTCTTTACCCCTGCTACGTTCCAGTACAGCACCTTCACTACTCCTTTATTCTGCATTACCCCCACCTCCCTACTTCCTACGAAACAAATCCCCCTGCACATCCTTCAACACCTCTTTCTTCTTGTCCCACACCCACAGTTTCTCGTCTACTCTTATTTTCCGATATCCTACCTTCGCTGATGTCCCTTCTCTCCTCTACTTCCTAGCCCTGTCGTACAGCATTCTCTGCACATTCCTTTCCTTTCTCGTCAAATCGTGATCGTTGAAAACTTCCTAACCTTTATCCTATTCTTATTTCGCATTACCCCCAACTTTTCTTCCCAACTCTCCATCGCCACAACCGCCACTTCCTTCTCCTTTCTCCGCTCCAACTTAATTTTTCCTACCCTGCCTTTAACCCACCCTATGCTCTGTAGCCATAGTTTCAAACCGCCTACTTCCTCGATGAGCCAAGTCATAGATATCTCATCTGAGCAGATGACGGTGAGCAAATTGTTTTTGAATCGGCAGTCCTGAAGCCTGGAGATAATGTCAACAGGTTTTATCTTGCCGATTCTACTATCAAGGGCTGTCTCAATAGCCTTTGCTCATGCTGAATTGAGCTTCTCTTGCGGGAATCCCTCAGTTTCAATAGCTAATTTCAGGTGCTTCGAAGGGCGAGGCTGTATGCGTCACCTGGATCAACAACCCTGCCCCTCTTAGCCATTTTGTCTTCAATAGTAGTGCTGCCATGAAACCCGGTCCATTTTGGGGTCCCTGGTTGACGGGTTGTTTCGCCTTGCAAAAGAAGTTGCTGGCGATGGTACCTCTTTCTGGCAGCAATGCTATATTTCTTCTTCCTAGGGCCTTTTTTAGACCCAGCATCTTCAGAAACATTGAAAACCTCGCTATCTCAGCTTAATCTTGGAAGATTAGACAAAATTTCAATGAGAAAAATAAATAAAAAGTTATTGAGTGCTCATATACCCTTATCCATTTTCCAATCAGCTATTAACGCATGTACGCAAACACATTTTTCGTCGAAAGTTAATTTTTTAGGAAAAAGTCTACAATTTAATTTGTCATTGAGAATGAAGAGGAGAATTAATGATTTTTGGTTAAAAGTTCATCCGCCTGGTTGAAATTTGAACTAATTTATTAAACATTAATTTTCTTGTTTGGAGATTTAATTTTTTTGTTGCAAATTTAACTATTCCATTATTAGTTGAAAGTTGATATTTTTTAGTTGAAAATTCGTCCTTATTGGTACAAAATTAATTTTTTAAACTAAATATTTGACTATTTTATTTTCGGTTGATAATTGACATGTTCCGGTAGAAAATTCCACTATTTGCTTTAAAATTGAACTCTTTCGTAGAGAATTCATCTTCTGCACTTTAAAATTTAACAATTTGTTTGAAAGCTTGTTTTCTATTAATTCAAGAAATTAATCGCTTTTGGTTCAGGATTCTACTACTTTACTGAAAATTCGTTTTTTTATTTAATTAAACTGTTTTTTACTTAAAACCAAAATCTTTTGTGGTTAAAACATCATCTACTACATTTTTCAGGGAAAATTCATCTATTTGAATTGAAAAAACTATATGATTGAAGTTGAAATTCTTTGATTAAAATTCATTCATTTTGGTTAAGGATTCATAATTTTAGTTGAAAATTTAACTCTTTTCTTGAAAATTAAATTATTTTCTTAAGCAATTAACTATTTTGTTAAGGAGTAATATTTTTTGGTTATACTTTTTTTTGAAAATTCGATCATTTTGTTGACAATTCATCTTTGTAGGTTAAAAATTCAACTATTTATGTTCAAAATTTAACTATTTTGTTGAATATGAAAGTGTTTGGTTGATAAATAAATTCCCCTTTCCTAAAAATGTATCTATTTGGATGAAAATTTATCTTTGTAGGTTGAAATTTCAACTATGTAGTTAAAAATTCGTCTATTTTGTTGAGAAATAAATTCTTTGTTAAAAATTCGACTATTTGATCGAAAAGTAATTTTTTTTTGGTCGAAAACTAAACTACTGTTTTGAAAAATCGTCTTTTTGGATTGAAAATTCATCATTTTTGGCAGAAAAGTTATTGTTTCGCTTTTGGTTAAGGATTATCCTAGTATGTTGAAAATTCGTCTTTTTTATTGAATTCGACTATTTTTTATTTAAAATTAAGATCTTTCTTGTTTAAAATATCATCTACATATTACATTTTTCGTTGAGAATTCATCTTTTTGCGTTAAATTCGACAGTTTTTTATTTAAATTTTGTCTTTTTGTGGTTGAAATATCAACTTTTATATTTTGTGTTGAGAACTATTTTTTTTTAATTGAAAATTTAACTGCTTGTTTGAAATTTCATCTTTGTATGTTGAAAATTCAACTATTTGGATAAAAATTTAACTGTTTTGTTGGAAATGAAACTGTTTGGCTAATAACAAATTATTAATTTTCTTTCTTGAAAATTGATCTATTTGGATAGAAATGCATCTTTATAGGTTGGAATTTTTACTATGTGGTTAAAACTTCATCTATTTTGTTGAAAAATTAATTATTTGTTAAAAATTTGACTATTTTGTTGAGAAGTAATTTTTTGGATCGAAAACTCAACTGCTGTATTGAAAATTCGTCTTTTTGAATTGAAAATTCATCCTTTTTGGTGAAAAATTTCTTCTCTGAAAATTCAACTCTCTTCTAAAAAATTCTTCTTTTTGGCTTGAAGATTCGACTATTTGATTAAAAATAGAACTTCCAGTGTTTCAAAAAATTAATCTTTTTTGTTTGAAAATTTGACAATATGGTTGAAAATGTATCTAATTGGTTAAAAATGTAACGAGTTTGTTGAAAATTCATCTCTTTTTCTTAAAAGTTTTACTATTTGGTTAAAAAATCATGTTTCTCTTTTCAAAATTCCACTTTTCGTTAAGTTGAATGGAAGAGAGTATTTACCATATTTCTTCTTGACAATTTAAAAAATCTTTTAAAATGTTTTCAAATGTTTTCAAATATTACTTCGAAAATAATGTAAACAAATGAAAAATTATTTTTAATTTTCCTAGGAAACTTAACAAAAAAATTATTTTCTTGAAATCTTTCAAAATTCTTAAAAAGCTTCTTAATTTTTTATTCGAAATCTTCAATAATCTACCATTTTTTTAATTTTTATGAAATCTTTTGAAATGTTTTAAAATCTTTTCAAAATTTTTCCGAACATTTTTTTAAAATAAGAAATCATTTGAAATTATGCCAGGAATGTAAGCAAAATTTGATAATCCTGTTGAAATCTTTCAAAATTCTAAAATGCTTCTAAATTTTTTTTTCGAAATCTTCAAAAATCTACATTTTGTTAACATTTTTTTTTAATATTCTTAAGATTAAAATTATTTTGTACTCTTTTCAAAATTTATAAAACTTTGAAATGACTTTTAAAATATTTCAAAGTTTTCCTAACATTGTTTAATATTACAAAAATTGTCTCAAATTCTTTCAGATTTGAATAGTTTGAAATATTTAAAAGGATTTGAAGAGATTCTTATGCATTTTCAACAGATTAGAAATATTTTCAGGGATTTCCAAAGATTTTAATGGTTTTAAGGTATTTTAAAAGTTTTCAAGGTATTTCAAAAATTTTATAGCTTTTTTAAATATTCCAAGGAATTGGTTATCGATTTGAATCATGTTAAAGGATTTCAAAGAATTTTATAGATCTTCGGTTATTTACAAAAAATTCAAGTAATTTTCAATTGATTTCAGTAATTAAATGAAATTGCAAATGAATTTAAATCTTATAGGCTATTCTGAAAGATTCCAAATTATTTGTAGGAGCTTTAAAAAGTTATTTTTTCCTATTACCCCTCTTTCTAGGAGTTCATTAATGAAGTTTTAATCACAAACGAAGTATTTTGAAAAAAACCGAACCTTCGAAATAATTGGAGGTGCTGCAAAATATCCTAAATATTATTGATTTTTTTTTAAATCCCTCTAAATCCGTGAAAATTCCTAGATATTCAGTAAAATCCTTCAAATCCTGTGAAATTTCTGACGATCGCGAAACCTGGACCTACCAAGAAATGGCTAAGAGTAAAATTGACGCGGTTGGCGTGAAATTCTTGCGCAATTTATGCGGTAAAACGCTAATGGACAAATTGATGAGATGATTCTCAAAGAGTGTAATAATAATTTTTTTATTGCTTGACAAATGTAAATCCTCGGTCAACATTTTAATCACTTGGATCAGATATGATGAGTTTCGTATATATCAGAAGTCTTTTTACAGAATTATCAAAAAATATAAAAAAAAATCAACACATTTTTTTAAAATATTCTTAAGATTTAAATTATTTTGTAATCTTTTCAAAATTTATAAATCTTTGAAATATCTTTTAAAATAATTTAAAGTTTCCCTGAAATTTTTTAATATTACAAAAATTGTCTTGAATTCTGCCAGAAACAATAAGATATTTCGCAAATTTGTTTAATGATTTATGTTTTAGTTCACCAAATGTATACATGTGTATGTATATGTATGAAGTAGATGTGGTCTGATTGTAAGATAAACTGTTTAATTAATTATGAATTTCAAAACTCTGTCAACATTAATATCATTTCATCAGTGTTGGTTAATTTCTAACAATATTTGAAGCTTGATCAAAGATAAAAAGCACACATGAAAAATAAATAAAAGTTATCAAGTGTAAATAGCCCCACCTGTTTTCCACTTCGCTATCTACATTTGTACTCATAAGTTGTCCCATACGAAATTCTGATAGCGAAAGTTTCATCTACGCAGAAAGAAAATGAGGACCTTTTTCGTCGCTTTTATTTTCATCTCCATGATCATCTTCAAAAAAATTGGTAAGTATCGATTCCCATATATTCCGTCAATTTTCCTATGTATACCCAGATTTCCTTTATTCTCGATATTCCAGATATTCCAAACTATTACCAAATATTATCAAGTATTCCGAAACATCTTCAAATATTCTCACATATTTTAATGTATTTCTCGGGGATTCCGACGATTTAAGCTCCACAGAAAAAACAAAATGTAATCTTTATAGGGATTTCAGAGTAATCTTTATCTGAAACAAAAATTACCTTCACGTGTTAAGATTTACCCACCACATGACAAATGGTTACGATGTCAACTCTATTGAATCTTGTTTTTTTTCGATGCGAAAAAATTCAACTCAATCTACTTTAAAATCAGCGAGAAACTGAGAGTAAACACTTCTGTGGGAAGCACAACTACGAGTATAGTGGCGCGCCACTATACTCGTAGCCATGGCGCTTCTGCGGCCCATTTCGGCTAGCTATGTCCATACTCACACCACCTCACCTATATCCATCCTCACGCATATGCGACGCGCGCAGGCGCAACTCGTTGAGCGGCATGTCAATTGCCGAAAGGGAACGGACTGAACTCGGTCCGTGAATTTAAGAAACGCGAAGGATTTAATTTTCACGGGACGGGCGCCGGGTCGACGTATGTGGCCTCTAGAGAGAAGATCGGCTTTTGGTGTGCTATATTTATCCTTTTATAAAATAGTGTAATGTTCATGTTTCACAGGTTTCAAGTGTTTACAGACACTATATAAATCATTTTTATTTTAATTTTAGGTCTCTGTCGCTGTCTTGAGATTAAGTTCCGGCCACTTGGCAGTATGTTTGCCAATGCCAAACTAAAAGTCTAACTTTCATTTCGGAATATATCTTCCTTTTTATCTTAAATAAGTATCAAATTTTCATAATTTTTGTTGCTAAGATGATATTTCTTCTTTTACAGGATTTTAAGTTCAGAGGGCCCACTTTCAATTGGACTATCGCCCAAAATTGTTGGAAATTTCTAACAACATTCGTAGTATTCTCAAAAGTTTTGTTAAATTAATTCTTTTAATTTCTTAAAATCGCATTTGAAAAATACCCATTTTGAAAGTTTTAATTTGAGGATTTGAAAAAGTAATTTTTGGATAACCGCTCAACTTACAAAAAAAGTTTAGTCGGCAAAAATTATCTAAAATGGAGGCGGGGGAGGTCAAAACTTAGGGACCCTAACAAAGGGGGGTACGTGGTTCAAAATTTTAGAATAAAAGTTTACGTAATTTATGCATAGCCCTTTGCTTGACATGCATAGAACAAAACACACATTTTTTAAATAAAAAGTACCTGAATTTGAAAAAATGTCAATTTTGCTAATTTAAAAAAATTATAACTTAAAAAAAAGTTATATTTGTAGCATGTTTGACTCCATTGAGACACGGTCGGATAATTTTTCAACAAAAAAATCAATAGAGGTTGTTATTTGTAATAAAACCGAACAACTTTTCAGCAATAACCGTCTTCAATTTTAAAAATCTATTATTTTTTCAAAGTGTCCTCTTTCAAACTAAAACTTTCAAAATGGGTACTTTCAAATTGAAATTTGAAGAAATATACAAAAGTTAATAAGAAAATTCCAAGAATTTTGGACAATAGTCCAATCGAAAGTGGGCCCTCTGAACTTGAAATCCTGTAAAAGAAGTAATATCGTCTTAGCAACAAAAATGATAAAAATTAATTTTATTGAAAAATCGAAAATTCAATTTTTGACCGCACAAAAAATAATGAAAAATCAAAAATTCCATTTTGCGGTCAAACTATACAAGATAAGAAAAAAGATGGTTAGGAAAAAAATATGTATTCAAATTAGATCTACAAATTTTTAATGAATCACTTTTTTTTTAGGACACGTATTTTTTGTTTTATTTGTAAAAAACAACACTAAAAATTAACAAATTAAATTTTTGGACAAACAAAACAAGCTAAGAAAGAAAATAATATGACAAAAGTTGTTCACCGAAAAAAGAGCTAAAAAATTTGTGATTAGTCATTTCTTGATAGGACGCGTAGTTTTTGTTTTATTCATTAAAAACAACATTAAAAACAAAAACAAAATTAAATTTTTGGACAAACGAGACAAGCTGTGATAAACAAATAAATAGAAAAAAGTTGCTCTTCTAAAAAAGAGTGTAAACTCATCCAAATCTGTCATTAATAATTTTTTGATAGAACGCGTAGTTTTTTTTAACTTGAAAAATAATATTAAAAATAAAAAGTTGAATTTTTGGAAAAACGACACAAGAGACGAAAAAAATGAAAAGACAAAAGTTGTTCAACCAAAAACCATCTACTTTGTTATGAACGGTTGTTATAAAAATATATTGAAAATAAAAAAAATTAACTTTTTGGAAAAAGGACATAAGCAAGATAACAAATATTAACAAAAATTTTCACCTGAATGATATAAACAAATTTGCTCAGAAACACCTTACGCTAGGATGCGTATGGTGTTTCGATATTCATGAATATTTTGAATTGTAATTATGTAAATTTATTGAAATGATACATTTTTCAGAGTAGCTGAGAATTAAAATTAGTGCAAAATAAAAAACAAATATCAAAGTAATGATGAGAAATAAAATTTGTCATCGAGTTGAAGGAGCTTTAACAAAAGAGAATTCACAATCACAATTTTAAATGGCCAAGATCCTGAATTTTAATTGAAAATAGTTTAGTTGAAAATTTAACTATATTCATTGGCTCAAAAGATTTCATGGGGTTTAAAATTTTTTAGGGAATTTCAAAAGATTCCATGAAATTTTCAATATATTTGAATAATTTTAATGAATTTCAATGAATTTTATTGGTTTTAAAAAGGCTTCAAAGCATTTTCAAGAGTTTTTAAGATTTTATGATATTTTAAAATATTCTGATGTATTCTCAATTGATTAAAATAAAATAAAAGATTTTAAAGAATTTTATAGATTTTTTGGATATTAAAAAAAATCCAATTAATTTTTAAAAGCTTTAAAAAATTTCAAGGTATTTTAAAAGAATTAAGAGGATTTAAAAAATTTTAGGGTATTTTATAAGATTCCAAGGAATTTTCCATTAATTTCAGTAATTAAATGGGATTCTGAGTAAATCTAAATATTTTAGGGCACTCTAAAAAATTCCAAGGCATTTTCAAGAGCTTCAAAAAGTTTCAAGGAATTTGATTAGGGAATTTAAAAAATGTCCTGGAAATTTTTAATTTATTTAAATAACTCAAAGGGATTTTAAGAAGTTCAAAATATTTTAGAGGATTTCGAAAGGTTCAAAAGCATTTTCAAGACATTTAAAAAATTTCTGGGGATTTCCGAAGATTTTAATGATTTTAAAGGATTTGAAACGGTCTTAAAGTATTTCAAATATTTCAAAGTATAAAGATATTCTGAAATTTCAAAATAATCAAAGAAATTTTTATTTATTTTAAAGACGAGGATTTCGAAGAATTTTATAGATTTTCGGTTATTAAAAAAAAGAATCCAAGTAATTTTTAAAAGTTTAAAAAATCTCAACGTATTTCAAAAGATTTTGAAGGGTTTTAAGTATTTTAGGGTATTTTAAAAGGTTCCATAAAATTTTATTTTATTTAAATAATTGGAAGGGATTTCACAGGGTTTGAAATTTTTAAGGATTTCCTAAAAATATTGCAAAGCATTTTCAAGAGCTTTAAAAAATGTCCAGATATCTTAAAAGTCTCAAGGTATTTCGAATATTTTAAAATATTTTAAAGATTTTTGATATTGTTAATTCATCAAGAAATTATCAATTGATTTAAATAATTTTAGAACCTTTCAAAGAGATTTTCAATTGACTTTAGTAATTTAATGGAAATTCAAATTCATGTAAATATTTTAAATTTCTCATTATATCCAAGGATTGTAATGATTTGAAGAGATTTTAAAAGGTCTCGAAGTATTTCAAAGATTTCCTAATGTTTTTGAATATTCCAAGAAATTTTTAATTGATTTCATTAATTTGAAAGGATTTCAAAAAATTTGATCGATTTTCGGTTATTTGAAAAACATACAAGTAATTTTCAGAAGTTTAAAAAATGCCAAATTATTTCAAAAGATTTGAAGTATTTTAGGGTCTTTCAAAATATTCCAAGGAGTTTTCAATTAAATACAGTAATTTAATAGAATTGCAAATGAATTCAAATTTTTTAGGGTACTCTGAAAGATTCCAAAGCATTTTTTAAAAGCTTTTAAAATTTGTGTTGTCCTATTATAGTTTTTTTTCGTAGAATATGCACAACACTATAGACTCCCTACTCTTTTTATGGCGTCATTAATGTAGCTTCACCTATAAACGAAGTATTTTGAAAAAAATATACCTTTGAAATAACTGTAGGTCCTGCAAAATGTCCTAAATCTTGTTAATTCTTTTTTTAATCCCGCGAAATCCCTGAAAATCCCTGGATATTTAGTAAACTCGTTCAAATGCTGTAAAATTCCTTAAAAATATGTTGAAACCCAGTGTTTGGGAGACGCGTTAATTTTAGTGACGTTACCGTTACTTATTTTGGGTAACGGTAACGGTAACGGTAACGCGTAACTATGTTGAAAAAGTAACGGTAACGGTAACGCGTTACTTAATTTTGGTAATTTGTAACGAAAGGTCACTTTTTCGCCCGTTACTTAAACTTTAGATAAAAATTCGGTTTTCAATTTTTTTTTAAAGAAATCACTGTTTTACACGAGAATATTACGGTCATTTTCTCATTAACGTGATTGGTGCAGCTCACGAATGTGCAGAATTTTTTACCACCGTTTGAAAACAACAAAAAACCTTCACGTTCTCCTGCAATCAGTGTATTATCGAAAAAACTATTTAAGCTTCCGTTAACAGCATCCAATTTAAAAAAACATCTAAAGGTAAGCTTTAAAATTCATTTACTGCTTACAACATTTTGTTTTGAGGTTATGTACAAAAATGATATATGGCGGGGAAGCAAAAAATTATTTGAGGTTTGAGAATTTCCTACATAAAAGTTATATATTGATTTGGTTCATTCATCAGAAGTAAGAACATAGCAAATAAAAATAAAATATTTAAATTATTTTTGTTTTGTTCTGTATTGATACTAATTCTTTAAAAAATTATGGGTATAGAGTGAAAAGTGTAAAATTTTAATATTTTTTTCGTAAGACAAAAAGATTAAATTTTGGCGTGAGATTCCAAATTCTTTGCTTTACTCAAAAATTATTAAAAGTTAATATTTCTTCACTCAATAGCCATTCTTCTATTATGAAAAAGAGTACATCCACAGAGCGAAAAAATGTCCAATTCTAACATTGGTTGAGCAAAATGAAGAAATTGAATTTCGAGAGTAAATATTGAACCCAACAACTTTGATTATAAATATTAAATTCCTATGAAATAACGTCTTTAAGAATATTAATTAAATTTCAAAACAGTTCGTTCCTTCAAGTGTGCATTAACATGTGAACAACATTCTGTTACAAAAAAAAGAGTTTTCTTCCAAATCAGACTAATAACACTGAACGACAAAATTTTCGATTCGGGATGTCTCATTGAAGTGAATATGATTTTTATATGTATTTTGAGCCGTAGAATACGAAAATGACCTCAGTTTTTGCCCTACGCATCAGGATTTTTTTTAGATCGCAAAATATTGATTTTTCGAAAAATCCCTATTTGACGCATTTTTGGGATTATTTGCATATCGCGATTTTTGTAACATTCAAATTAAAATTAATTTTGTGTCTACTAAAACTAACTTTTCTCTATTTGTATCCAAGCTGAACTGGATTTCAATATAATTTGCACGATACACAGTTTTCATTGCAAGCCAAACTCGTGATCAAATGGAGAATGATTTTTATTTTTAGCTCAAACTCTTATTCTTCTATTCAGATCGAAACAATTAATAACAATATCTTGAATGTCCCTAACCGTTGTATACTTTCAATTTTGTACTTCCCGCCGCCGCGAGAGCACGTCTGAGCTCGCAGCACGTCTGTTATAAGACACTAGGTGGCAGGACAGTCTTACTGCACGAACAGCTGTCATACCAAATTTTCCAGTGAGCGTATTGTGTATATTTGCATTTGTTGTTTTGCCTTTCAACGTAGTTATTTTCTACACAGATTTATCTCAGAATCACGTTGATAAAGTAATCTGAAAATGTTACGGAATCGTCAATGTGTGAATAGGCGTATTAAATTTTGCTATGTATGTAGTGAGTGTGTATTTGAGGAGAACAGACGGAACTTTACTCCCTCATTGCAAAGTGCATGAGAAAACTATTTTGGTTTCAAAATAAGTATTTGGGGTAAGCCATGGGTTTCTGATGTAATATGTTTGACTTGTTGAATAGGACTATCAAGCCAAGACTCTCGAAATCTTCCTTAATCTATGCCCACAATATGGAGAGAACAGAAAGATCATGTGAGTGACTGTTACTTTTATCTAACTAAATTGAAAGGATTTTCATCAAAAACAAAAGATCGAATAAACTATCCACAAGTGTCATCAGTTATAAGGCCTGTACTTGGAGTGTCAGTGCATGCAATAACTCCTTCACCAATGCAAGTAACAACGGCAGATTCACAAGAGTTTTTTGAAAGTCAACCGCTCAGTTTAGAGCACTCATCTTCTGACTTTGAATCGAATTCACAAATAAAAAAGAGCAAACTGAGCTGATCCGTTTTAATGAAAAAAAACTAAATGATATTATCCGTGATTTAATTCTTTCTAAATCTAAAGCAGAAATATTAGCTTCTCGCCTGAAAGAAAAAAATCTACTTGAAACGAACGTTAAAATCACTTTTCGAAGTCGGGAAGAAAAATTCAGAAATTATTTTTCAGAAGAAAAAGACTCTTTGTTTTGCAACGATATTGAAGGGCTATTTTTCAAACTTCAGCTTGAATTTGTGGTTGATGAATGGCGTCTTTTTATTGACTCTAATGAAACAATCTTGAAAGCTGTACTTTTCAATAATGGTAACGAAAAGCCATCCATACCAGTCTTTTATGGTACGCAAACTGAAGAATGCTATAACAATGTGAAAATTTTATTAGAAAAAATTGATTATGATAAACATAAATGGAATATATGTGGGGACTTCAAAATAATAAGTATTCTTCTGGGTCATATTCACTTCAATGAGACATCCCGGGCCCAAAAATAATTTACTTACAGTCAGTACATCCCCGCTTAGTGCAAACATTAGAAGACACTCTCAGGAAAGAGAAATTTAAATGAAAAATGACAGATTCATTTCCAAACAAACCTAAAAAAAAGCACGCAACGATTAATAGATGGGGTACAGGTTCTTCTCAAGTTACGCAAAAAATTATTGATGCAGGAGTCTCAAATTATGTTGTCGAAGAAATGCAGCCATTGTCAGCTATCGATAAACTAATTTTCATAAATTTGGTACAACTAGGGTGCCGGAAGAAAGTTTTTGTAATGTCTTCGAAAACATTAAAAAATAGAATCACAGATACTCATAAAGAAATCAAAAGAAATCTCTTTGAAAAAGTAAGCGTGGTCTCAGCAGCAGCTGATTTGTGGTTGAAAGCAAAAAGGTAAAAGATTTTTTAGAAATAACTAGATAATATAATTATATTAAAATGAGGAGTAATAAAAGTGTTCAGTACCAAAACTTTTTTGTACATTAGACTAAACAATATTTGATATTCCATAGGAGCTACTTAGGCATTAAATCGCACTGGCAGTATTTTTAGAACATCATTTTCAGAATAAAGTAAGCTATATGACTTCTGACATTGATTCACATTTCATCAAGGCTTTCAAGTAAGTATTCATTTTGTTTTTTTGAAAATTGATATTCTGAGTATTTTAAAAAAAAAATCATTGCCTTAATGATATCCTATCAGAGCCGATAGAAAATGAGCCTGATGTCAAATAATTTTACCAACTCACCATAGATGAGGCAGTCATTCACTAAATCTGGTCACAGAACGGGACACTGAGACTGCTCTTGAAAATAGCCACTTTAAAAATATTTTCAGAAGTACCTTTGCAAAGTGTACTGCACTTTGGAATAAGCAAAATAAATCCACTTGAATAGCTGATAAAATACATTAATAACTTCACGTTTATCTAAAATTCCCTAACGATACAAGGTGGAATCGGAAATTTAACTCCATGTTACAGTTGAATCAAAATCGAGACAAGAATAAAGATAACGCAAACTGTTTGATTACTGCCGTCTTCCGGGGCTATCAGGAGATGAACTTGAATTTATAAAAGAATATTGAAAGGTTATGAGCTCACTTCCAAAAGCCTTAGATACTCTTCAAGGAGAGAAAAATATCTTCATGGGGTATTTTTTACCAGTTACATCTCAGTTGAAGGCTTCTCTAATAAAAATTGAAGAAGATGGTCTTAAACGATGCAATTCTTTGGTAGACAGCATTGAGGCTGGAATTGAAGAGATTTTGAGGCATGTTCCATAACACTGATTTTGTGTTGGCTAGTTGTCTATATCCAAAATTTATATTTGACTGGCTACCACACAGGGGTGAAGCGCCCAATGGGACGGGGAGAATCATGAGCATGCAAAACTGCCGTAATAAATTGAGGAACTGTATTCAATTTTCATATAGTTGCTCAACGATCATCGTAGTTTTGTTCCCTCTATTTGAAAGATGTTGCTGACGATGTTAGCCTATTTTTCAAACGTTTTTTAAGTATTTTATAAACAGCGGCTCTCCGAAAGAATGTATATTTCGTTCATCCAGAAAACGTTTTTTGGTCAAGTTACCTGTGTTCTGTACTGGTAATAATGCTGCTCTTCACGCTTTAAAGCTCTGGTCTATTGTAAATAGGTACGTATTATTCAATTCTATTTCTTGTATAATTTATAGGTTGCTCGGTTATCGATGTTTATCTAAATTACATTGAATATTACCTGAAATATTTTCTAATGTTCAACATTTTTTAGATACACGTCTCGTAGATGAAGGATCAGAATATGCTTGTTGAAAAGACGATAAGAACCTAGAAAAGAAAAATGCAAGACCATAGTAGTAAATCGGTAAATTCTTAAAAAAATTTAAAAACCTAAATTTGTTATTTAAAAATAATTTATAATACATTGTGAAGTACTATTATACAAAATTAATTACTTCTTTGATTACAGAATGTCACTATGAAAAAACTACGGATTTAAGTTAAAAAATGAGCATTGTTAAAAATGATTCATAAAATCAGGAGAAATATTCCCGTTGTCAATTGTATTTAATTTCGGAAGAGAACTGAAGGTTCTTCAACATTAGTTACTTACAGTTTTATGATTTTGCTTTCTCTTTAAGTAGATGTTGCATTTCGGATTTAATCCTAATGTTCTAGGGATCATTTTATACCTTGAAAGATTCTCTAAAATTTTCTTTGGTATGTTTTGATTTAAATTTGTATTTAAGTAAAATATCATTTATAAAAATAACAATTGTATAATTCCTAAATAATTAAAGAAATAAAATGAAAACGTACCAATGAGCCTTATAGCATTTGGATTAAATAAGAATTGCAACTTTTTCACCTAAAGAGAAAGCAAAATCATAGAACACTAAATAACTATCTTCCAATAAACAATTTGAACCTGAAATTGTTCTCTAAAGTTCGTCATTAGCTCTCTTCCAAAATTAGTTTCGATTACGTATGAGAATATGATGCGGAATTTCATCAATCATTTTTAAAAAATGTTTATTTTTGAGCTTGAGATAACTTAAATTACGTTGAACACTTTTTTTAAATAGCAGCGTTGTTAAATATAAGAAAATTTAAAAGAGAATCTAATTTTTTGAAAAAATAGTTCAGTATGTAAATATTAATTTTAAATTAATTCTTTGGAATTTTGTGTTTTTTCTTTCGCTTCAGATATCAGTTGTAATTTTGATTCAATTTTCAGCCTTCGCTACTTATTTTGTCCTTAAAAAGATTTTTTACAATTCCGTTTGTGTCAGTTTCATTAAAAATATGCTAGCGAATTATTATCAAAAAGTTTATCATCAATTTCTTTTGTAAAATTGTAGCTTGTGTAAAACTTATATATTGTAATGAAACTCCCAATATAATAAAATATTGTAGATAATCTTTCCAGGAACAAATAAATTTCAATTTTTATTTAAAGCGAAAGGAAAAATCCAGAAAACGCCAGATACCTAATTTTAATAAAACAATTACATATTGAACTACGTTTTCAAGCTACTTATAGATTCTCTTTGAAATTTTCATATATTTATCAATGCAACTTGGCTATTTCCCTCAAATTTATAAAGCACTCTTAATATTAATTTCATGAAGCATATCCTTAGGTGAATATTTTCGATTAAAATTTCAATTTGTATTTACTCTGAAAAAATATTTGTTAAATTATCACCGAATCCCTTTAAAAAAAACATTTTGCTGAGACTCTTTTTAAACATTTTAGTCATGACCTTAAAATATTTTTAAATATTTGAAATTTAGAGTTAAACTTGTTTCAGGCCATGAACGTATGTAAGTGGATTCGGCGAGATGGATTTTTCACAACACAGGCAATCAGACTCAGTGAGGATGGATGAATTTTTTATGACAAAAATATTTAATATTTATATCTGTTTTCACGTTCCAAGTTCCGTAATAAATTATGTCAGAATTTAAATTGTTTTATTATTTTGAAATACTTGTATCAAAATATTATTTGATTATTTTATTACTCTTTCTGGATCAAAATAATTAAATAATTAGATTTATATTAATGATAGGACAAGTTATTCTGTAATAATTTATGCGTTTGTTGAAAAATATCCTATTATTTCATTATTTTAATTAGGAAAGCAATAAAATTAATATCAAGCAATTTGAATTTGCCGCCAAAAGTTTCCATGCAAAACTGCTGTAACAAGTGATCAACTATTTGGACAGTCGCTCAACGATCAGCGTAGTTTATTTCCCACATATTTGCATTGTGCTTCAGTTTATTTTACTGAATATAAATATTCACTAAAGTTTCTAAGAGTTATGAAAAAGTTCATTTTTTATAGTAACGCGTTACTTTTTGAAAGAAGTAACGGTAACGCGTTACATTCTTCCGGTAACGAGGAGGACACTGTTAAAACGCCTTGAAATTTCATCTGATTTTATTTATTTTTGAAGTTTTCTAAAAATCCCTAAAAATTCATCCTAAAATCTTTGAAAATTCCATGAAAACTCTATGAAGCCCCTTGAAATTTTAATGATTGGTGGTCTCAAAATCACAATGTATAATTCTGTACTCGCACCCACTGTGCTGTGCGGTCGCGAAATCTGAACCTACCAAGAAAAGGATAAGAGTGAAATAAACGCGCTTAGGATGAAATTTCTGCAAAGTTTATGCGGTAAAACGCTAATGGACAAAGTCAGTAATGAGAGGATTCTCAAAGAATGTAATAATAATTTTTTTAACACTTTGAAAATGTAGATCGTCGATCGACATTTAGATCGTTTGGATCAGATCTGTAAGTAAAATCAACGCGCATAGCATGAAATTGCTGCAAAGTGCATGCGGTAAAACGCTAATGGACAAAGTCAGTAATGAGAGGATTCTCGAAGAATGTAATAATAATTTTTTTAACACTTTGAAAATGTAGATCGTCGATCGACATTTAGATCGTTTGGATCAGATCTGATTAGTTTTGCATATATCAGCAATCTTTTTACAGAATCATCAAAAAGGCGAGAACACGTCTGTATAGACCTCACATCTTCTCCTGAAAGTGATAAGGATTCGACTGCACATGAATTAGCCAGCCAACTAAATAGTTTGAGTTCTGTGGAACCTTTCTATGGCGGGGATTATGGACACCAAAAGTCTATTCCTCCAACTCCTCCACATGAGACTTACCCGGAACATCCACCTTCACCAAAACCACTCAGTTAGTTGAAAATTCATGTATGTTGTTGAAAATTCAAATTTGGGCAGAAAATTAAATAAATAATATAAATAATATAAAAATAATAAATAAATACGCGATTCGTTTAGGGGTGGGGCGGAGTCTGTTGAAGTATCATTCTCCATGTTAAGAACAATGGAGAAAGTATCACGCAGTAGGGGGGGGGGGGGGGGGAACAAAGTTCCTGAAAAAAAAATATCACGTATTTTGAATTTGATTTTAATCTAATTCAAAATTCTTAAATTTTAATTCAATTGTTATCAAAATAATGTAATTTTTCACCTAATAGTTGCCTTTTTCACCAAATGGTCGAATTTTTAAACAAAAAAGCTTAAAGTACAACTAAAAACATTTTATCCGAATTAAATTTCTAAGCGAAGAAGACGATTTCTTTAGAAGAAATTTAATTTTCTACCAACAAGGTAAATTTTCATAAAAATAGTTTAATTTTTAACAAAAAAGTTAATTTTCAACCGAATAGTTTAATTTTCTACAAAATTGTTGAATCATCAACCAAACCAACCGAATGTTCAACTACAAAAGATGACACAAAGAAAGTTGAATTTTCAAACAATAAAATTAAAGATGAAAATTTAAGAATTTTAAATTAGATTAAAATCAAATTCAAAATCCTATTTAACTTCCAATACTCAAGTTGATGTATACAATTCCTGAAAATAAAACAAGAATCGAACGATCAAATTTGGACAACCACCACAAAATGCTTCTATCGCAATTCCTAAGAACAAAACAAAAATTTGTTTCTTTGGACAAAAATAAAAAAATTGTCTCATTTTTCTTTCCACTTTTTTATTTTTGGCCAAAGAAAATTTTTTTTTTTGTTCTTAGGAATTGCAATAGAAGCATTTTCTGGTGGTTGTACAAATTTGATCGTTGGATTCTTGTTTGATTTTCAGGAATTCTATACATGAAAATTAATTTTCAACTGAAAATCCAACTATTCCATTTTCCGTCGAAAAATTATCTGTTTTTAATAAAAATTTAACTTCTTGGATGAAATTCCAACTAGCTTATTAAGAACTTATTTTACTGCTAGAAGATTTTTGATTTTAGTTGAAAATGTTTTAGGAAAATGGTTTTCTCAAAAATTGAACTACATTCTTAAAAATTCGTTTCTTTATTAAAAATTAATTTTTTTAATTTTAAATGAATTTCAAATGAATGAATTTAAATATTTTACGGTAGTCTAAAGAATTCCATAGCATTGTTTAGAGCTTTAAAAAGTTTCAAGGGATTTGAAAAAATGTAGGGAATTCTAAATATTTCAAGATATTTGTAATTTATTTAAATAATTGGAAGAGATTTCAAAGAGATAGAGATAGAAATATTTTATAGGATTTCAAAAGATTCTAATGCATTTAAAAAAAAAAATTTTTTTTAAAAAAAAATTTCTAGGGATTTCGAAGAATTTAAATGATTTTACAGAATTTCAAAAGGTCTGAAAGTATTTTAAAAATTTCAAAGTATTTTAAAGATTTTGAGATATTCAAAAATATTCCAAGTTTTTAAAAAATAAAAATTGTTTCTAATGCATGAAATACCACTTTATAATAATAATTAGATTTTTGAGTAAATTGTTTAAACAATTTATTATTGTTTTACCAATTTTCTCTTAGAATAGGGATAGAAAGTCGAGGTTTTTTTTTCTTCAAATTTTCCACATTTTGTCCAATTTTCAATTAGAGAGAGGTAATGATTCATTAATGTCATTAAACATAATTGTTTAAACAATTTATTATTATTTTTAATAATATTCTCTTAGAATAATGCTATAAAATTGCAGCTTTTCTGTAATTTTCAACTTTTTTCTGAAATTTACAACTACTTGTCTACTTTTCACATAGGATCAGTTAATAAATAATTAAATTTAAAAAAAAATCATTGAAACAAATTATTATTGTTAATAACTATATTCTCTTAGAGCAATGTTAGAAAGTTGCTTTTGTCTGAAATATTCAGTTTTGCTTTATTTTTTTTCTCTTCCCAACGTTTAAAAAAAATAATTTAAATAGAAAAGCTATCTTACACAAGAGACTAAAAGAAAGAATGGAATAATTAGGAATTGAACATATTTTGATATCAGCTCCCCTCCAGCAAAATATATTCAGGGAAAAGAAAGAGATCGTTCAAAATATGTTTCTCTCTCTTGTTTATTTATCATTTGTTCATAACTCAAAAGGCATAGCAAAATAAAACATTTCATAAGGAACCGGAACCTTCTAGCATTTATCTAAGAGAAGATAGTTATAAGCAATAATAAATTGTTTAAACAACTATTTTTATTGACTTGCATTAATTACTAGCTCACTAAGTGAAAACTAGGCAAAAAGTTAAACATTTCAGAGAAAAAAACCGCAACTATCTGGCATTTATATATATAAAGATATTTATTAACAATGATAATTTGTTTAAACAATTATTTTCGCTCAACTTATATAATTAATTAATCACTCCAAGTGAAAAATAGACAAATAGTTAAAAATTTCAGAAAAACCCGCAACTTTCAACCATAAACAAAGAGAATAATATTAACAATAATAATAAATTGTTTTAACAATTATGTTTATCAACTTGAACTAATTATTACTTCACTCTAATGGAAAAATGGACAAAAGTTAAAAAATTCAGAAAAAACCGCAACTATCTAGTATTAATATAGAAGAAGATAGCTATCGACAATAATAATTTGTTTAAACAATTATTTTTGCTAATTGAAATTAAATATTAACTCACTCCAAGTGAAAAGTGAACAAAAACTTGAAAATTTCAGAAAAAAACCGCAATTTCTAGCATTATTCAAAGATAACATTATTAACAATAATAATGAATTGTTTAAACAATTATTTTTGTTACCACCAATTAACTATTACCTCTGTTTAATTCATAATTGGACAAAAAGTGGAAAATTTTTTAGAAAAACGCGACTTTCTATCTCCATTCTAAGAGAAAATTGCTGAAAACAATGATAATTTACTTAAACAATTTGTATAAGCATTTTATTATCAGTATAAAGTAGTATTTTATGTATCAGAAACAATTTCCATTAAAAAAACCGCAAATCATAATTAGCGTCAAAAACTCGCAAAACCCATGTTTTCACTAATGGGGTTTTTTTGGGACCCTGTAAAACAGACTCATGGTGGTGATATTTGAAAAGTCTGAATAAAATTTACAGAAACGTCCTCTTTTCTTATTGCGCCACCTCTAAATATAATTTTTTTAATTAATTTTTTCTGAAAAAAGATCTTCTCCTTTCGCTCCGCTGGGAATCGAACCACAGAACTTCCGATTGCCGGCCGGGTACTTTCCCATTAAGCTACTAGAGAGATCAAGAGAAAAAACTTTTTTCGGAAAATACCCTTTTCAAAAATACTGAAAAGACTTTAAAAATTTCTGTTATTCTCTGATGATAATGCAGATTCCTTGGAAAAGTTAACTTGTACCATCTAGCAAAATAATGAGTGTATTTTCTGAAAAAAGTTTCTTCTCTTGATCTCTCTAGTAGCTTAATGGGAAAGCACCCAACCGGCAATCGGAAGTTCTGAGGCTCGATTCCCAGCGGAGCGAAAGGAGAAGATCTTTTTTCAGAAAAAAAGTTTATTAAAATAATGGCGGTGGCACATCCCGAATTCCGGGACGACGAGACACTCCGTAAAATAATTTTTAATACATATCTCCATCTAGTCTGAAAAGACGTTAAAAATTTCTGTTATCCTCTGATGATAATACAGATTCCTTGTATCATTTTTTTTTTTTTAAATTGATTAATTTTTGTGCGATTCGAACAAATTTCCGGACGTCATTCATAAAAATTCGAAACAAAAGATATCCAATGCATTTTTGGACGACCCTAATCAGCATTTTTTTTACAGAATCAGCAAAAAAAATAAGAAAAGGAAAGACGCAGAAAACCGAAAATGTCTGGATAGACCTCACATCTTCTCCTGAAAATGATAAGGAATCAACTGCACATGAATTAGCAAGCCAACTAAATAGTTTGGGTTCTGTGGAACATTTCTATGGCGAGGATTATAGACACCATACGTCTATGCCTTCGACCTCTGCACAACATACTTACCGGGAACGTTCACCTTCACCACAACGACTCAGTTAGTTGAAAATTCATGTATTTTATTTTTTTATTTTTAATATTTGAAACTAAGTTTTTTAAACAAAGTTTCGGTTATACTGATTTCATATGATAGAAATCTTTTTGGAGGCCTAATACCAGTATTTTGATGTTAGATTCAACAGAGGTCTCTGTTACAGAATCGTTGATAAGTAGATAATCTACTACATGAAAATTAATTTTTATTATGCAAAATTAAATTAAAACGCGAGAAATTAAGTTCTAAAAAATTAACTCCGAACTGGATTTGAACCAGCAACCAACTCATTACATGTGAGGTGCTCTACCAATTGAGCTATCGCCGTTCACCAGTGAAAATTTCAGAACTTGTATTTCGTTAATTTCGATCGAAATTATTATTTTTAGAGATGTTATTATTTTAAGGCCAGTTATTAATTCAATATTTGAAACTAAGTTTTTTAAACAAAGTTTCCGTTAGACTGGTTTAATATGATAGAAATCTTCTTGGAGGCCTAATACCAGTATTTTGATGTAAGGTTCAACAGAGGTCTCTGTTATAGAATCGTTGATAAGTAGATAATCTACTATATCAAAATTAATTTTTATTATGCGAAATTAAATTAAAACGCGAGATATTAAGTTTTAAAAAATGCACTGCGAACTGGATTTGAAGCAGCAACCAACTCATTACATGTGAGGTGCTCTACCAATTGAGCTATCGCAGTTCACCAGTGTAAATTTCAGAATTTTCATTTCCCTAATTTCGATCGAAATTATTATTTTTAGAGATGTTATTATTTTAAGGCCAGTTATTAATTTAATATTTGAAACTAAGTTTTTTAAGCAAAGTTTCGGTTAGACTGGTTTAATATGATAGAAATCTTTTTGGAGGCCTAATACCTGTATTGTGATGTTAGAACTTAATTTCTCGCGTTTTAATTTAATTTCGCATAATGAAAATTAATTTTAATATAGTAGATTATCTACTTATCAACGATTCTATAACAGAGACCTCTGTTGAATCTCACATCAAAATACTGGTATTAGGCCTCCAAAAATATTTCTATTTTATTTTTTTATGTTATGGTTTTGCCAGATAAAATGCAATAAATCATTTGATGTTAATTGTTTTTTGTCTACTGGTAGGGGTTGTGAAGAAATTAATCTTGCCTTTCCATAACTTATTGGGTAAGAATATCAGACCGGCAATCTGAAAGACCTGGGTTCGGATCCCAGCGGAGCTTGAGAATAATTTTTTCATAATTTAGAAATAAAAATCAATATTAAAGAAATATTGATCTTAGACCAGTGGACAAGAAACAATCAACATCAAATTATTTAATTTATGTATTTTGTTGAAAATTCAAACAGATTTTGGCAGAAAATTATTTTCTTTGTTTGAAAATTAATTTTCAACTGGAAATCCAACTATTTCATTTTCCGTTGAAAATTTATCTTTTTCATTTAAAAATTCAACTACTTAGATGATATTCCAACTAGCTTATTGAAAATCCATTTTCTTGATAGAAGATTCTTGATTTTAGTTGAGAATGATTTGGTTGATATCAAATTATTTATTTTGTTGAAATTGAAATATTTTGGTAAAAAATTTCACTATTTCAAATAATGCAAAAGATTCCAAAGAACTTTCAATTGATTTGAGTAATTTGATGGAATTTAAAATGAATTTAAATAAAAATTCCATAGCATTTTTTAGAGCTTTAAAAAGTTTCAAGGTATTCGAAAAAATGTAGGGAATTTTAAATATTTCAAGATATTTGTAATTTATTTTAAAGATTTCAGAAGATCCTAATGCATTTTTTAGAGATAACAAAAATTTCCAGGGATTTCGAAGGATTTAAATGATTTTACAGAATTTCAAAAGGTCTGAAAGAATTTAAAAAATTGCAGAGTATTTTCAAGATTTTGAGATATTTAAAAATGTTTCAAGGAATTCAAAACCTTTGAAACCTTTCAAGGGAATTTCAAAAGATTTCATTGGGCTTAAAAATGTTTAGGGAATTTAAAAAAGTATGGAGAATTATTAATTTATTTGAATAATTTGAAGGGATTTCAAACGGTTTGAAATGTGTTAGATGATTTTGAAAGATTCTAATGCATTTTTAAGACCATAAAAAAATTTCCCGGGATTTCCAAGGATTTTAAAAGATTATAAAAGCTCTCAAGGTATTTCAAATATTCTAAAGTATTTTAAAGATTTTATGATATTTTTGAATGAACTAAAGAATTTGCAATTGATCTCAATAATTTATGAGCATTTCAAAGAATTTCATAGACTTTTGGTTATTTAAAGAAAATACTTTTCTTTGAAAATTAATTTTCTACTGGAAATCCAACTATTCCATTTTCCGTTGAAAATTTAGCTTTTTTAATTAAAAATTCAACTATTCAGATGAAATTCCAAGTACCTTATTAACAATTGATTTTCTTGGTAGAAGATTCTTGATTTTAGTTGAAAATGGTTTGGTGAAAAATCAAAAGACATTGTAAAAAATTCGTTTTTTCTTATCAAAAATTGATTTGTTTAATTTTAAATGTAACTCCTATTTCCTTTTTGGTAAAGTCTTTCTTAGTTGATGTCAAATTATTTATTTTAATGAAATTGAACATTCAAATATTTTAGTAAAAAATTTAACTATTTTGTTGCAAGTTCATTTTGTTTTGTTAAAAAAATGTTGGTTGTTCTAAATTTATTTTTTGTTATGAGATGCATCAGTTTAGTGACAAACTCATATCTTTGGTTTAAATTTTAACTTTTTTTTTAAGCTAATGTTTTTTGTTAGAAATGGATCTTTTTTAGTTAAAAAGTCATTTAATCTATAGAAAATTCATCTTTTTAGAATGAAATTTTATAATTTTGTTAAAAAGTTTCTGTTTTTGGTTCGAAGTTCATCTGTTTGGTTGAAAATATATTTTTTAGTTGAAAATTAACTGTTTTGTTGAAAACTCATGATTTTGGGTTAAAAAATTCTCTTTTTTACATGAAGATTAAAAAATTTGGTTCAAATTTTTTTCTTTCTAAACTGTTTTTGGCGCCAAGCAGCAAGGAGTGTTCGGATGAGGGTGGGGAGGGTCTCGTTCAGTAGGGGACGTCCTAAAGCATGATCCAATCCACCCATGGTCTAGCCGAAAAACATTCCGTTTTCGTCAAACTCGCGCATACCAGCTCCACGGCCATCTTGGTTATCATTCAACACAGCCGTCAGCTGTACATTTATTCAATATGGCAGTGTAGCTGGTATAGTTACTGATTGGCTGCAATTTTTTTTCCTTGCGCGTGGCTCGACCTGGTGTTAATTTGATCATGTCCTGAAGTTTCGTTTCCCCAACAGTCAGTCGACATCATGCATTGGACAAAGGAGCAACGCGAATTTGCTTGCCAGACTTACTTTTGCAACGGTCGTTTCATCATTGCCACTCAACGTGCCTTCCGTACTTGGTTCAAGGTGTTCGCATAAGAAAATCCATTGCAGTGCGCTGGAGACGTCTCATGGAGGTGCCGTCCGTGCACGAACTCATAACGCCAACCAATCGCGTGCAACCTGTCGTGCTGCTGCGGTCCGAGCGGTGACGCACACAAGTGCGTCGCTAATTACGCTAGTTCGCAACGCACTTGAGTATAATTGCTGCCACGGACCGTAGCCGCACGGCAGGTTGCACGCGATTGCTTGGCGTTATGTGTTCGCGCGCGGACGGCACGTCCGTGAGACGTCTCCAGCGTACTGCAACGAATTTTCTTGTGAGAACACCTTCAACATTCAACCTGCAGGTCCCGTCCCTGGCCGGCAGTCGATTTTCTCATGGATGGAAACATTCAGGATTGGACAACCCGACTGCCGGCCAGAAACGGGACCTGCAGGATGAATGTTGAACCGAATACGGAAGGCACGTTGAGTGGCGTTGATGGAACGACCGTTGGAAAAGTAAGCCTCGCACGAAAATTCGCGCTGCTCCTTCGTAAAGTGCATGGTGTCGACTGACTATCGGGGAAACGAAACTCCAGGGCGTCCCCTACTAAATGAGACCCTCCCGACCCTCAACCTACCACTCCTCGCTGCTTGGCGCCAAAAACAAATCAGCAAGTTGCTGTGCCGCACCCTGTATATTGCTTGTGCACGCTAAATAAAACTGGTCGACCCTTTGTAATAATAATTTTTTTTACTTGGAAAATGTAGGTATAAAACCTCTCAGAATTGTTAGCCCAGATTCTGTTGAAATTCGCGGAAACCATGAGCCATCTTCGTATTTAAATGTCACACCTAGAGTCGGGTCAGGCCAGGCTTTCAGAAATCGTAATCTCAGGATAGGAACCACATCTGCTTCTCAACATGGTAACAGCGAGAAGAGAATATAAATACCTCACATCAACCCACGCATAAGGATCCAGATCTATATGAATCTTCAGGACAATATGAAAGTATTAGGGATTATCGAGAACCTACGTTTATCCCAACTAACCATAATTTCCAGGATCAGCAACAACACTCAACATTTACCACTCAAAACAACAACACTCTTTCCAGGATCTGGCAAGGATTTGACCTCAATAGGCCCACCTATGAACCTTACGGTCAATTTCTTTCCGATGGTTCTCCTAATCCTCACTATAGGGGGGGGGGTTATCCGGGAGGTTATGGAAGATAAGCAGAATGATACTTTAAAAAAAAGAAATAATGTAACGCGTAAGCGTTTTCACGTCACACCCGATATTTTTGTATTCAATATTTTCTGAAATAAATACATTACTTACTGGCAATATTGTATTTGTTGTATTTTTTTTTTCATCAACTGTGTTTATTATTATAATAGGGTCATGAGACAAATACAGTGACGGTCTCTGTATGCTCTCCTCCGCGTCAGTGGCTCACCAAATAAAAAGAGACCCGAAGAGCGGGAAGCCCTTGTTGCTTTAAATTGATTATTTTAGCATGACGTCATGGGAATGCAGACAACTTTTTCGAGAAAATATTCTAAACGTAAAAGTAAGTCATAAATGTACGAATAGCAATATTTCTCAAGTGTAGAATGTATCTTCTCAGTCATGTTCCCTTCTTTTGTCGATTGATGACCTTTCAGTGTCACAAAATAAAATAAAATATCAAAAATTTCAGGTTAGTGTATCAGATCGGTACTCTCACCTCAAATTTTGGATAGTTAATTATATTTCTTGAAACTGAAAGGTCTCCAACCGATGAAAGGATGAAACGGAATTGCTCAAGTGCATTGTACTTGAAAAATCTTACTAGTAAGACCTTTAGAAGCTACTTTTTCGTTTAGAATATTTTCTCCAAAAACGCGTATGCAGCTGCAGCCCCATTTGCTAAGCTTCCTGACGGCTGACATTTCCACCTATCCTTGCATTCTAGACTTGAAAAATATTAATATTCAGACCTTTATAACTTACTTTCACGTTTAGAATACTTTCTCCAAAAAGGTGTATGCACTCATATGTCAAGAACTGTGCTAACCTTCCAGAAATTTCCACCTACCCTAGCATGAATGCGACGTCATGCTAGAAAACTCACTATTCCGCGAAATATTTGAGTCGTTTTGCATGCAGGCTAACGGACTGCGACTTTTTCAACTGCGTATGTGCCGAAAAGCGCGGGTCTATTGAAGTTACAAAGTATAAACTTGTAATATTACACCAATAATAAATTATATCAAGAAATAAGCTATTTCTTTGCTTCAATTTAATTAATTTTTTAAAAGTGAAAATTTGTTAAAAATATTTATCTGTATTATTATTGATAGTACTTATTGATTTGAAATAGAGCCGCTCTTTTCGGCACAGCCACAGTTGAAAAAGTTGCATACAGTGCCCTCATCGATATAAGGCAAGAGCAGCCAATGAATCTCGATTGACAAAAATAATCTGAAGGTCGCGGTATTATTATATATTATTATATAATTACTTGAATCAAAATTTTTATGATTCAAAGTTAAACATATTTTAGCTGAATAATCAGTCATTTCTGTTGACAAAATGATTGCTTCAGCAAGACAAATTTCCAATGATATAGTTGAATTTTCAAGAAAGAATGCCAATTTCCAACCGAAATGGGAATAGTTGAATTTTTAGTTAGAAAAATTCATTTTCCACAAAAAAAATGCACCAAAATACTTAAACTTTCCAACTAAAAAGATTAATGCTCAACTAAAATGATGCATTGTTAACTATCGAAGATTTCAGAAGGATTTGAAATATTTTGAAGATTCCAAGAAATTTTAAATAGGTTCAAATTAAGTGAAGGGATTGAAAAGAATTTAGGTTTTTGTTAGAAGACTCCAAGGAATTTTCAATAGATTTCAATAAATTCGAGAGATTTCAAAAGAGATCTGAAATATTTCAGGGTATTTTAAAAGATTCCTAAGAACATTCGATAGATTAAAATAAATTTAAGTGATTTCAAAGAATTTGAAATATTTTAAGGTATTACTTAAGATTTCAGAAAATTTTCAATAGGTTTAAATACATGTAAGGAATTTTTAACATTTCAAAGAATTTGAAATATTTCAGGGTATTTTAAACGATTCCAAGGAAGTTTCAAGAGGTTTAAAATATGTCAAGGATTTTCCAAGGATCTCAATGATTTAAAGAGATTAAAAAAAATGTTCATGTGGTCGTAAATCATTTTCTGTAATTGCGGAAATTTTTGAACTGTTTTATAGCACCTATAAGCTTTTCAAGCTATTTTTAAAAAACTCATTTTTAATGGATCTTAACGGATTTGATTATATTTCCGAGAATTCCAATGATTTTAAGGCTACTTTGATACATACTAGATCGCAAAGAAGTTTTTCTTTGTAAAAAAATAAGAAAATAGTTTAATTGTCTTGAAAATTAGGTCACAGTGATTTTGCGTATTCTCAGGTGGTAAATATCTAAGCGCTGAGAGTTGTGTAAAATATAATTTTCTGAGAGGTGCACCCTTCTTGTTTCTCACAATACAGATTAAAAAGTAAAAAAAATAAATTATCGGTTGGTACATTTTTAAAAAATAATTTAATGCTAAAAAAATTTTTCAATCGGCCATAAACTCCTGGATTTGAATTAACTCCTGCAGTTTGTTTTTTAACTCTGGAAGCTCCACCAACTCTGGGAGTTTTATACATTCCGGGAGTTCTATGAACTTAGGTACTTTCATGGAGTCAGGTATTTTCAAGGAATTTATAGAATTCCAAGGACTTCATGGAATTCTAAAGATTCGGAGGAATTCCAAAGACTTCAAGGAATTCCAAGAACATAAAAAATGCAATAAATTCAAATAATTGAGAGAATTCAGAGGACTTTAAATGATTCCAACGAAGTTGAAGAACTTGAAAGAGTTTAAAAGAATGTCAAGCAGTTCAAAAGAACACAAATATTTCAGAGAACTCAAAAGAAGTCGAAGGAATTCAACGTAAATTTAAATGAATTCAGAGGAATACAAGTGAATTCAATGAAATTCTAAATTATATGCTGAACCAGATAGTATCTATTACTCACCCGATTTGCTGTTTTCATAACTCTGTTATCATAGTGGTGCCATACTTGTTATTGATGGTGTGATGGAATGCATTTGAAGTTCTTGAAGATTACGTACTTAGAAGGTTTTACGTTATTCATACGTTATTTGAAAGAAAAAAATATATTTTTGTAAAAACGGGAGGGGGGAGAGGGTATAGTGCGTGCCTAGTCCCCTACATTAACACTTGCAATAACATTTGGGGTGCAATTAAATGAGTCGGGGTGGTCGTTCTAGACGAACACTCGGAGAGAGGTTCGTTTAACCTTTAAGTATCAACGTGCGGTCTCACAGACCGCACCATGCATCTGATGTATGGATCCCCCCTCCTTGGCCTTCCTCAAGGCTGCTGCAGTGACCCCAACTTTAGCATGTAGCGGCACTGCGCTTGCGCTAGCTATGCATAGCAGTGTTCACAGACTGTGGGAGCTGGCGGCCCCCACCATGACTCCCGTGTGGGAGCACACACGTAAACGCCGCGTGTCGGTGTGTC
>CAKNYM010051363.1:79535-100242 GCA_932195095.1 Andricus curvator | reverse complement strand
GACACACCGACACGCGGCGTTTACGTGTGTGCTCCCACACGGGAGTCGTGGTGGGGGCCGCCAGCTCCCACAGTCTGTGAACACTGATGCATAGGAGGAACACGACGCGAATTATTGTTGCCATGGTAACGAGTTGTCGCGTTGTGTTCCTCTCATGTGTTCTAGCGCAAGCGCAGTACGTCTAAATGCCAAAGTTGGGGTCACTGGGCTGCCGTTTCTAGAAGCTTTAGTTTTAGTTGTGCTTTAGCCGAAATAGGTGGACCTGGATGGTAGGTCCTGAACCCAAAGCACAAAGGCTCAGACTCGGGCGAATCCGCTCATCACTTTACTCAGGAAACAATAGGCTGTCGAATTCAAGAGCAACCTGGCTAGATATGTGGATGAGAGTCCTGTTCGCTTCACATAACCAGGGAGATGACATCTGGGTTCCTGATCAGCTGGTGTAGACAATTCGACACGCATCTCGCGGTCAGCCATATTAGTCTCCACGGGTCAGGCACTGTTGTCTACTATTTCCATCACTAGCCTAAGGCCCGGCTTGAGGGTCTGGCGCCATCTCTCTGATTCCTGCAATAATTAAATCTGGTGTCGATTACTAGCCGGTCATCTGCGTACGACAACATTCGGCAGGGTCCGTGAAGATGGAATTCGCCACGCTTTCCTTGCTCTCTGTTCTCGTCGAGTCGAGTACTGCCGTCCCAAATTCAAAAGTCGCATTTTGGATGAGTCACTTGTCACTTCACTAAACTTTAGAAAAAAATCATTAACGCCTTTCTTGCCGTTTAAGTTTATGAACAAGCATTTTGAAGCATGATGTATGCAATACAGGTCTATAAACATAAACGACAAGGAAGGGATGTTTTTATGATTTTTATCCAAAGTTTAGTAAAGTGACAAGTGACTTATCCAAACTGCAGATACGCCTTTTGAATTTGGGACGGCAGAGTATGGACCAGGCCCTCCAAGCCTCCATGAGATGTACACAAACGCTTGATGAATGTGCCCAGTGGGCACAAAACCATGAACATCCCAAGAACGTCCTTAGGACGTTCCTAGGACCTCCAATTTCAGTCCAATCAACGTCTCTAAGACGTCCAATGTCCTAAAGATGTCCTGAAGATGTTCTAAAGAAATAGAACGTTCTCAGGACATCTTTCGTACTGACAGACGTCTTAAGAGCGTCCCTAGGATGTCAAAAAGACATGTTCCAAAAGACTTCTTAGGGATGTCCTGATGACGTTTCTATGACATCCTTAATTTTTGTGCCCACTGGGTGGGCATCTCACCATTGTCGGCAAACTTGTCTCTCTTGAGGGAAAATATAGCGCCATCAGCGGACGTGTACTGGTACTGCGTACCCAAAGCCACCAAAACTTTGTAAAAGCAAATGCATGGAGGCTTGGAGGGCCTGGTATGGACGTCTCGTTTCGAGGCGGATCGACAAGTCTTCCAGGTGAGCTACTTCTCTCTTGTGTGAATATGTAAAATCACGTAAATTCAATAAATGGCTTCTTAATTCTTCAACCGTCACTAATCGGCATGTTCGGCCGATTACTGACTTCATCTTTTCGTAAATTAAATAAGTAACATCTGTCGCGAGTGATCAGCGTTTTATTTTGAAATAAAATTAAATAATTTTTACTTAATCAAACCTCCCTTCGTATGTGACGCGATCCGAGAAAAGGGATCTACTAGGCAAAAGTGAAATTTTACAGGGCAAGCGATTGAAGAAATCCCGAGCTCGAGGCAGCGAAGCGGAGGAGAAGTCTCAGAGGGGAAATCATACCCCCACTCCTTACAGTTTCCCCACTCTCTTCTTCTCTCGTTCGCGCGCCGGCAATCGAGTCCAAGTTCTCTCGTCTATTTTCCTGCGCTGCAGAATTTTAGTTAAATTTTTTTTACACAGAAAAAAATGATTTTTCACCGTAAGTGTATTTGGACATTATTCTTTATTTTCTAAAAACTATTCGATTGAATTATAAAATCCATAAATAAATGTGTAATGATTTTATTTTTAAATTAAAAAGCTTTTTCAAAATGGAAAATAATATCCAAATACACTTGTGGTGAAAAAGACGAGCGTGTAAAAAATGAACGACTGAATAATCCCGAAAAATAAAAATCCCGAATTGGAAAATTCCCGAATAGTCAAATTCTCGAATAATAAAATTCCCAATTAATGAAATTCTCAAAGAGTTTATAATATTATCGAATTGGGAAATTCCCAAATGAGAAAATTCCAGGATAATAAAATTCTTGAACAGTTTATAATATTACCGAATCTGAAAACTGCAGAATAATAAAATTTCGAATTCAAATTCCTGAATAATGAAATTCCCAATAGTTGTTAATATCACCGAATTTTTAAATACCCATAAAAAAAATTTTTCGATCCTGTAAAATTCCGGAATTGGAAAATTCACTGATTATAAGAATTCAGAATAATAAAATTCCTGAATAATAAAATTTCCGAATAGTACAATTCCCGGCGGAAAATTGCCGAATCATAAAATATTCGAATTAGAAAATTTCCGAGTTTAAACAATTTAAAAAATTTCTTTCATAAATATTATTTATTTATTCAAAATACAATAATCAAATATTTTTTGCAAACAAAATTATTTTTTATGTTTAAAGATTCTAAAATTATTGTTTAGATTGTAAAATAACAATAATTGAAAAAAGTATATTTCTGGATAAGAATTTTCTTCAATTATTGTTATTTTGTATTCAAACATTAATTTTAAAAACTTTGAAAATTAAGAAAAAATTTCTGATAAAAATGTTTGATTATTGTGTTTTCAATAAATAAATAATATTTAATTAAAACCATTTTTTTTAATTTTTCAAATTCAGTAATTCTATAATTTGGGAATTTTATAGTTCGCATATTTTATAATTCGGCAATTTTCTTCAGGAATTTTATTATTCGGCAATTTTCAATTTCGGTAATATTATAAATTGTCGGGAAGTTTATTATGAGGCAATTTTCCAATTCGTTAATATTATGAACTCATCGGGAATTTAATTATTTGGAAATTTTATAATTTGGGAAATTAATCTTTCGGGAATTTTCCTATTCAGAAATTTTACAGTATAGGAAATGTTATTTTTCGGGATTTTTAATTCGTTCCATTTTAAAATCCCGGAATAATAAAATTCCTGAATTGGAAAATTCCCGAATAATGAAATTCCTGAACAGTAATAATATTACCGAATTGGACAAATAACATTTTTTTGAATAAATATGATTTTTTCTATCGAAAATACAATAATCAAATATTTGTAATGTTTGAAGTTTCTAAAATTATTGTTTGAATTAAAAATAACAATAATTGGAAACAATTTTCTTCCAGAAATCATTTTTCGGGATTTTCCAGTGGTCCCAAATTTTTTTTCAATTATTGTTTGAAATTCAAACAATAATTTTAGAAACTTTAAGCATTCAAAGTAATTTTTTTCATAGAAATATTTTATTACTGTATTTTTAATAAATAAATAATATTTATTCATAAAAATTAATTGCTTAAATTTGGGAATTTTCTATTTCAGATATTTTATAATTCGGAAAATTTCTGTCGGGAATTTTATTATTTGGGAATATTCAAATTCGGTATTATTATAAACTATTGGGAATTTTTTTATTCGAGAATTTTCCAATTCGGGAATTTTATTATTCGGTTATTTTCAAATGCGGTAATATTTCGGGAATTTTACAGTGACTGGAATTTTATTTTTCATAATATGAAATTCCTAATTGTGCGGAGCCTAGAGCTCCGCGCAGGGGTCGCGGCGAGTAGTGAGGGAAGTGGTGGGAGAAGAAAAGGAGTAGAGGCGTCAAGCTGCTACCGCGCCTATAAAGCGGGGCTAAAGCTCTACTTTTCACTCCCTAGGGACTGAAAAGTGACGTCAGATGTGAATAATGAAAATTATGCATCTATGAGCTCGATTTTCATGATTATCAAACCACTCACCGTAAAAACTATGAAAAAATGTTGGTTGCAGATAATAGAATTTTGCGGTAATTTATGGTAAGTTACCATATTGACCTTAAAATTACCATGAATGACCGAAATTTTTTATAAATTTCCGGAAATTTATGGAAATCTTTTTAAATGAATTTTGGGTAATCCATGGTACGTTACCATATTTACCTGTAAAATTACCATGAACCACCGAAATCTTTCATAAATTTCCGGAAATTTATGGAAATTTAGAAAAATGGATTTTGGGTAAGTTACCATATATACCTGTAAAATTACCATAAATGACCGAAATTTTTCATAAATTTCCGGAAATTTATGGAAATTAAAAAAATTAATTTTGCGTTATTTATGGTAAGTTACCATATTGACCTCAAAATTACCATAAATGTCCGAAATTTTTCATAAATTTCCGGAAATTTATTGAAATTTTTTAAAATGAATTTCGGGTAATTTATGGTAAGTTACCATATTTACTTATAAAATTAGCATAATTTACGGAAAAGTTTCATAAATTTCCGGAAATTTATGAAAATTAAAAAATAATTAATTTCGGGTAATTTATTGTAAATTACCATATTAACCTGTAAAATTACCATAAATGACCGGAACTTTTTCTAAATTTCCGGAAATTTATAGAAATTTTTAAAAATGAATTTTGGGTACGTTACCATATATACCTGTAAAATTACCATAAATAACCGGAATTTTTAATAAATTTCCGGAAATTTATGGAAATCTTTAAAAATGAATTTTGGGTAATCTGTGGTAAGTTACCATATTTACCTGTAAAATTACGATGAATCACCTAAATTTTTCACAAATTTCCGGAAATTTATGAAAATTTAAAAAAATGAATTTTGGGTAATTTATGGTAAGTTACCGTATTCACCTATAAAATTACCATAATTCACGGAAAATTTTCATAAATTTCCAGAAATTTATGAAAATTGAAAAAAAATTATTTTGAATAATCTATGGTAAGTGACCATATTTTTCTGTAAAATTAACATAAGTGTCCGAAATTTTTCATAAATTTCCGGAAATTTATTGAAATTTTTTAAAATGAATTTTGGGTAATTTATGGTAAGTTACCATATTTACTTATAAAATTAGCATAATTTACGGAAAAGTTTCATAAATTTCCGGAAATTTATGAAAATTAAAAAAAAATTAATTTCGGGTGATTTATCGTAAATTACCATATTACCCTGTAAAATTACCATGAATGTCCGGAATTTTTTATAAATTTCCGGAAATTTATAGAAATTTTTAAAAATGATTACGTTACCATATATACCTGTAAAATTACCATAAATGACCAGAATTTTAAATAAATTTCCGGAAATTTATGGAAATCTTTAAAAATGAATTTTGGGTAATCTATGGTAAGTTACCATATTTACCTGTAAAATTACCATGAATCACCAAAATTTTTATAAATTTCCGGAAATTTATGAAAATTTAGAAAAATGGATTTTGGATAAGTTACCATATACACCTGTAAAATTACCAAAAATGACCGCAATTTTTTATAAATTTCTGGAAATTTATGGAAATTGAAAAAAAAAAATTTTGGGTAATTTATGGTAAGTTACCATATTGACCTCAAAATTACCATAAATGACCGGAATTTTTCATAAATTTCCGGAAATTTATGGAAATATTGAGAAATGAATTTTGGGTAATCTATGGTAAGTTACCATATTTACCTGTAAAATTACCATGAATGACCAAAATTCTTCATAAATTTCCGGAAATTCATGGAAATTTTTAAAAATAAATTTTGGGTAATTTATGGTGACTTACCATATTTACCTGTAAAATTACCATAATTTACGGAAAATTTTCATAAATTTCCAGAAATTTATGGAAATTAAAGAAAACTAATTTTGGGTAATTTATGGTAAGTTACCATATTGACCTTAAAATTACCATAAATGACCGAAAATTTCCATAAATTTCCGCAAATTTATAGATATTTTAAAATTCAGTCTTGGGCAATGTATGCTAAGTTACCATAAATCGCCTCTAAAATTACCATAAATTAGGTTAACATTAATTTGATATTTCATTGTACAAAATCTAATATGGACTGAAATCATGACTGTATCTCGAGAAATGTCTGAAATTATCCATTTGTTATAAAAAATATCGTATGTGCCAAGGGGGAGCGGCACTTTTCTTCTCCCTAGGTGCATAATATACTATTTTCCCTAGTAGGTCCCTTTTCTCGGATCGCGTCACAATACTCGTATTAATCAGATAACAAAAACCTCTTCATTTATTTCATGAGATATAAATATATACAACGGTCTGTGATACCTCGGGTCCATTTTAGTGCAAAAATAAAATTTGGTCGTGGAAAATGTGCTTTATTAGAGGAAATCTTGGATGGTAGACATCAGATGCAACAAAAATAACATTAGGAGATTTTAATCCGTCAACCATCGAGTTCATGGCACTCGTTTTCATCATCTTCATCATAATCGTACTCATACTCATCCTCTTCATCGTCGTTTTCGTCATCATCGTGTTCCTTGATAATTCCAAGTCTTTTCGCAACGCTCTTCACATTATTAATGACTTCTTCCTGAACGAGATTGAAACTCATTGCGAGGAGAGCAATTCCAAAAAGCAAATAAAGGGAGCATAGGGCTATGCCCTGCTCTGCGTTGAGCTTGCGTGCAGGTACAAAGTCCCCAAATCCTAAAATTTTAATATTTACTTCAAATTTCAAATTATGACTGTTCATGCAAAATTCAGTCTTCAGATTTATAAATCACTACAATAATCGAAAGTAACCTAGTTGCTTATTAGGCACAAACATCAGCTTTCTCAGGCATATCAGAAGTTACTAATTCCAATATTAAAATACAAAAATCTACAGAGTATTTTTACTCTAGGAAGGGGGAGTTAAGAGTAGAGCACTGGTTGGAGGAGTGCGTAGAGGTGGAAAGGAGTGGGATAAGAATGGAGGTATTGATGCATGAAAGGGGGGACAAAAGGGCAGTAGCATGGGTGAAGGGAGTCTTGGGTAAGATGGAGAAGAAGAGAAGGAAGGAGGAAGAGGAATGGAGAAGGAAAGATTGTAAATAGAGGAGGAAGTAAATATAAGTAAATGTAAATATTGTAAATAGTAGATAAGTATTAGAGATTAGCCGCGGAGGCAGAGTTTGGTAATGCGAGGCAATTCAAGAAAGTTGGGACATGCGTGCAAGGCGAGGCGAAGCGAGGAAGGCAATGGGATAAGAGTGAGCGGCGTTAGAGATAAGGTGTGGAAGGATGTTAGTTTTAAGGGTTAGTTTTAAGAAAATTCTGTAAAAAAATGGAAGTGTAAGAAAGTCAATTTTTGAAGGCCAGCAGGCTAAAAAATAAACGTTTATCTATCTACAAAGTTTTTCAGATAGAAAGGAGGGTCTGGCGTCATCTCTATTCTTACATCTTTATGGCCACCTTTTGTGGTCATCTCGGCTGATACATTGAGGTTTATACTTTAGACGGCCTTCTAGCAATTTTTTATTTAAATAGAAGCAAGTTGTGTTTTTACGATATGTAAATATCTGTCTTTCAATGCAATGTTAGAAGCAGTTAAGTGTCTTTTGTGGCAAATAAATTTTAGTCATGCAACTTTTCTAACCGCAAATAAAAATAGGCAATAGCTTAAGGCGACGTCCATTAACTCGGTTACCAATTTGGGCTACAAAGGATTTCCTATCTAAATAGATACATTTTTAAGAGAAAAAGACGAATTAAAAAAATATATTTCAACGAAACGGTTTAAAAACAACCAAATTGTTGAATTTTTAACCAAATAGTTGGATTTTCAAGCCAAAGATAATTCTCCACCAAGAAAGATGACTTTTCTACCATAAAAGACGAGTTTTCTATCCAAAGGAACGAATTTTTAGGGAAAAAAAATGTTTTTGAAGATCACTTTAACAAAATAGTGAAATTTTCAACAAAATTATTCAATATCAAACATGATAGTTGGATTTTTAACCGAACAGCTGAGTCTTCAATCTAAAAAGATGAATTTTCAACCAAGAAGATTAGTTTTCTACCAAAATACTAATTTTTTACCAAAAGACGAATTTTCAACAAAATACATCAATTTTTAACTAAATAGTTGATTTTTCAACTAAAAAGAATAATTTGTCAACAAAAATTCAAATCGACAAACTTCCCTTTCAAAAAATTACTTTTCAACAAGAAAAAAAACGAATTTTTAATCAGCTGAATAAAAAAAAAACAGGAATTTTCAACAAAATAGTCGAATCGTCAACCAAAAATGAAATTATAAAATTTTCAGCTTGGAGAATTATTTTCCAACAAACAAAAAAACGAATTTTTAATCAGCTTGATTCAACGAGAAAGCATGAATTTTCAACAAAATTGTTGAATCTTCAGCCAAATATATAAATTTTCAAAAAAGAATAGTTTCACACTCAGAAAGATGAATTTTCAACAAATCCATGAATTTTCAAAAAAATAGTTGAACTTTCAACTAAAAAGGATAGGTTTTCAACCAGGAATGGAATATTCAATATTTCAATTTGAAAAATGTATAAGAAAAAAAAAAGAATTTTTAAGAAACAAGATAGATGAATTTTCTCCCAAATAGTTAAATTTTCAACAAAAAACTTAATTTTCTACCAAACAATATCAAACAACAAATATTTTAATTTAATATAAAAAATAGTTGAATTCCACAAAATAGTTGAATTTTAAAACCAAAAAGATGAATCATCTACGAAACGATTGAATGTTAAATTTTTTATGTTAAATTTTCTTGAAAATACTTCACTTTTTAACAAAAATGTTAATTTTCAATCAAATGGATTTATTTTTTACCAAATAGTTGAATTTTCAACTGAAAAAATGAATTTCGAACCAAAGAGTAAAATTTTGAAACAAAAAAATTAATTTTCCAGCAAGAAGATTGATTTTCGACCAAAAAACACGAGTTTTCGAAAAAATACGTTATTTTAAAAAAAAAATTGTCGAATTTTAAAGCCGAAAGGACGAATCGTCTACAAGATGGTTGAATTTTCAACCCAAAAATATAATTTTTTAACAATAAAGTTAATTTTGTAACAAAAAGTTGAATTTTCATAAATATAATTTAATTTTCAACAAAAAAGTTCATTTTTGTTGTTGTAATTTTCTCTTAAATTGTTGAATCCTCATGTCAAAAAATTAATTCTCTAAGAAAAAAAAAATATTTCAATAAAAGAGATGAACCTTAAAAAATATGAATTTTCTACGACTTTTAACAAAGTAGTTGGATTTTTAACTAAAAAAGATGAATTTCGAACCAAGAGTAAAATTTATAACCAACAAAAATGAATTTGTCAGCAAGAAGATTAATGTTTCACAAAAAAACAAGAGTTTTCAAAAAATTACATTAATTTTCAACAAATTTTTTCAATTTTAAAGCCAAAAGGGCTATATATGTGTTATTTTTGTGTTATTTTTTTAAAAATTGTTGAATCCTCATGTCAAAAAATTAATTCTCTACAAAAAAAAAAACGAATTTTCAACAAAAGAGATGAATTTTTAACTAAAATGATGAATCTTAAAAAAAAAAGAATTTTCAAGAAAAGAGTTCAACCCAGAAGATGATTCTTTAACCCGGGAAGATTAATTTTTTTTAATAGAGTGATTTTTTAGTGACTTCTAATCAAGTAGTTGAATTTTCAACTAAAAAAGATGAATTTCGAACTAAAGAGTTAAATTTTGAACCAAAAAGATGAATTTTCCAGCAAGAAGATTAGTGTTTTACCAAAAAACACGAGTTTTCAACAAAATACATTAATTTTCAAAATAATTGTTGAATGTTAAAGCCAAAAGGACTAATTGTCTACAAAACTGTTTAATTTTTAACCAAAAAATATGATTTTTTAACAATAAAGTTAATTGTCTAAAAAAAGTTGAATTTTCCAGCAAGAAGATTAGTGTTTTACCAAAAAACATGAGTTTTCAACAAAAAAATTAATTTTCATAATAATTTTTGAATGTTAAAACCAAAAGGACGAATTATCTACAAAACTGTTTAATTTTTAACCAAAAAATATGATTTTTTAACGATGAAGTCAATTTTCTAAAAAAAAGTTGAATTTTCATATAGTTTAATTTTTAACATAAAAGTTAATTTTTGTTTGAAATTTTTTTTTTAAATTGTTGAATCCTCATGTCAAAAAATTAATTCTTTACACAAAAAAAAACGAATTTTCAACAAAAGAGATGAATTTTGAACTAAAATGATGAATCTTAAAAAAAAAATAATTTTCAACAAGAGTTCAACCCAAAAGATAATTTCTTAACCCACAAGATTAATTTTCTAAAAATGGAATTGTAAAATTTCCAACCAAGGAGATGAATCTACAACCAAAATAATAAATCTTCCACAAAGGAGTTGAATTTTCAACAAAGTAAGTGAAATTAATTTTTGTTTCTGAAAAAATATCTTCTCCTTCCGCTCCGCTGGGATAGATATTTTTTCAGAAAAAAAATTAATTGAAAAAAAGATTTTAATTCATAGCTCCATCTAGTCTGAAAAGACGTTTCTGTTATTCTCTAATGATAATACAGATTCTTTTAAAAAAAAGTAGCTGCATTTCTGACCAAAAAAGATGACGTTTTAACAAAATAGTTGCATTTTGAACAAAATGATCAAATTTTCGAGTAAATACTAGAATTTTTAACCAAACGAGATGAATTCATAACCAAAAATATAATAATAGACTTTTCAACCAAAAAAGTTGATTTTTCTGGTTGAGTTCTATTTGAATTCAGTTCGTATTTAAGCGAAAAAATAAGAAAGAGGAGAGAAAGAATATGTTTCTTAAGGCCATGTGATGAGTGGGTCACGTGACCAGATTCCTACCTTACCGGCACTTTTTTTATATCCTATCTTATTTCAACACGAAGCGCCACATCGATTTGAAAATTTCGGATACTAAATAAGAAGAACTAAGAAAGGTGGGTCTCATCCTGAATTTTTATAATTATGAAAAAAGTTTTTTTTTGTAAATAATTTTTTTCTGCTTTTTTTCATGATTATTATAATTTAAGACCAGACTCACCTTCCTTAGTGCTTCTTATTTATTATCCCAAATTTTCAACTCGATGTGGCTATTCGTGTAAAAATAAGTTAGGAAATTAAAAAAGTGTCGGTAAGGTAGGAATCCGATCACGTGACCCACTCGACACATGGCCTTAAAAACAGAAAAAAGAATAATCCTTTTAAATTTATCATCAGGAAACGTACTAAATGTTATCTAAGTTCCTAACGCTACTTCCGATGACCCTCCCCCCCCCCTTGTTACCAACCGTAGTTTTTAGCGTGACCCCTCCCCCACAAATTGGTAACGTAGTTTATGGACGGCCCCTTATAGTAAATAGATTAAATAGTGAAGTTAAAATATTTAATTGTGTTGATTACTGGTCTAATCTTTGGATAAACGAAAAAAATGTGACTGAGCCTCGATTTGAACCGGGAACGCCACAATCCATGACTAGAGCATTAACCAATTACGCCATTGAAGCCTAAGAAGGACCTTCTTTGACCCTTAAAGGACACATCTCCAAATAATTCCATTAAGGACACATGGGGTCCAGTGATGCCAATGTTGGCGCCTTTTGCTACTGCGCTTGCGTTCGGGCCGCGCACTGGTTGGCTGCAGTTGGCGCGCAATTCAAAATTGGAATTAAAAACAGTTCTTGTAATTCAAATAAATAATTATTGAAAAATGCACAAAAATGTATATAAAGTGTACAACTTCTGATTTCAGACTTCTGAAATTAAATGTTTTGTGTAATATAAGTTATTCTTTAGAAGTCAGAGAAAATAAACTGTTATTTAAAAAATATATGTGTTACAAATTTTGTTTCTTGTCTAAAATCAGAAGTTGTACAATTTATATACATTCTTGTGCATTTTTTAATAATTATTCATTTAAATTACAATAATTGTTTTTAATTCCAATTTTGAAATGCGCGCCAACTGCGGCCAACCAGTGCGCGGCCCGAACGCAAGCGCAGTAGCAAAAGGCGCAAACATTGGCATCACTGATGGGGTCTCACTGACCCCACCGACTTAAAATAGCTGTCAGATCAAAAGTAAACGATATTTTTGACTGAAAAAAATCATGAGTGATGTTTAAACAATACAAAATAGGAATCAAATATTTCCAAAGCCTGAGTGATAATTTAACTATTCGAAAAAAATACTTGAAAATACTTAGACAGTAGAAAACAATCGGAAAATCCGTGGGGTCACAGAGACTCGAAGTATCCTTTAAGGTGCTTAAAACGAGTCCGTTTTTAGAATAATACTAAATACGGCTACAAGGATGGGTTGATTGATGTAATATTTTTACCACATAATCTAAAGGCTAATTCATGTGGATGACTAGAACCCTTTTTTCGAAAAATGGTCTTGTTTTTTTTTGTCAATTGAAAATATGCTGAATTTCCTGCGCCTGCAAACGGGCAACGCGCGACTGGGAGTGTAGCGATGGTGAACCGAAAACAGGCGCTCACTCTTTCAAAGTGCGCTTCAATTAACAAAAAAAAACAATAACAGGACCATTTTTAGAAAAAAGGACTCTAGTGATGCACATGTATAAGCCTCTAGATTATGTGGTAAAAATATTACATCAAACAATTCATCCTTGTAGCGGTATTTTGTATTATTTTGAAAACCGACGCATTTTAAGCACCTTAAGGGTTGATTCTGATTCCGACTCTTTTCTCCAAATATTAGATCAGTAATCGACACAATTGGTCAACAGAAAAACATCATTTTCTTGAATGTACTTTCTTTTAGTTTCATTCTTGATGGGAAAATATCGAGGAAGAATTTATGAGTTGCAGAGGGACAAGAAAAAATTTCGTTCATTTGAACCTTGTTGGGGATTACATTCCTTGCCAGGTTCTTACCGATTGTGGTGAGAGTAATGAAACAAAAGTAGGCTGAGTCCAGGAAGACCCAATTCTCCCAGTAAGTGAAGAGGAAAGCACCTCCGAAGATATAGCTTACAACGAGAAAGACACAGAGCCAAATTGGCACTGGTTTTATTACTGATCTTCTATCTTGCACTTCATTGGTGGGATGATAATCATAATCCACGTCGAAATCATCTTGATAAACTTGTCTGTGTACTGCAAAACCCATTGGTGACATAATACGTGGTGATGGAGCTTCTCTTCGATAAGGTCGAGCTAATAATCAATTTAAGAATTATTTATTTAGCATAAATAATAGATAATAAAAAGCCATTGATCAATCTTGCTAACTTTTCTAGGTTTTCCAGGACAAAAAAGTTATTATTTTCATTAATGTTTTTCTGAAAAAAGATCTTCTCCTTTCGCTTCACTGGGAATCGAACCTCAGATCTTCCGATTGCCGGTCGGGTGCTTTCCCATTAAGTAGTGTTCTAAAGAGTTTAAATACTCGGATGAGTATGAGAATATGCTGGACCTTTATGTGTTTTGAGAATTTAATGAGCATTTATGAAAATTTTGAATTAGGATTTAAAAAATCGTAGTTTCTATCTTTATTATTAATATTAACACTGTTTAAATTTCGCGGGAAAATGTATCGCTTCAAATTGAAAAGGGTGGTAAATTTAAATGATAAAAGAAGTCAAAGTAGTAGAAAACATATATTATTTGAATTAAACAGTGCCTTTTGTTTCTAAATATATTTAAAACACTTTCTAGTTGTGTTTTCAAGTCAAAAAGATAAATCTTCAACCAAAAATATGAATTTTTAACCAAATAGTTACTTGAATTTTCAACCAAAAAGATTAATTTTCTACCAGAAGAGACTCATTTTCAACAAAGTACATGAATTTTCATCTGAAAAAAAATTAGTTTTCAACCAAAATTAGAATAGTTAAAATGTCAGAAAAATAAATGTTCAATATTTAAAAAAAAAACGAATTTTCAACAAAATATTTTTTTTTCATAAAAAAAAATGATATTTCAACCAAAAATAGAAGAATTAAATTTTCAGTTAAGACAATCAAATTTCAAACAAAAAAATTAATTCTCAACAAGATAATTCAATTTTACACTAAAAAAGATAAATTTAAAAACTAAAAACATAATATTTCAAGTAAATTAAGAAAAAAAAACGAGTTTTGAACCATAATTAATTTTCAACTAAAAATATAAATTTTCCAGCGAAAGTGGAATGGTTATATCTTCAGTTATAAAGATTAATTTTCAGCTAAATGGAAACGAATTTTCGACCAAAGAAATTAATTTTTAATCAAAGTGATGAATTTTCAACCAAAATAAGACATTTTTACCAAATAGTGGATTTTTCAATCAAAAAGATGAATTTTCTATCATCAAGAAAACGAATTTTCAACTAAATAGTTTTTTTTTCAATTAAAGAAATTAATTCTTGACAAAAAACAGAATAGTTAAATTTTCTATTAAACAGATAATTTTTTAACAAAAAAATTACTTTTTTTATGAAAAACGTAAATTTTCCATAATAAATAGAATAGCTAAAGTTAATTTTTAACCAAAATGATGAATCTGCAACTAAGAAAAATTTAATTTTTAATCAAATACATTAATTTTAAACTAAAAAGATAAATTTTCTATCAAAAATAAAGTAGGATAATTTTCAGTTAGTAAAATAAATTTTTAACCAAAAAACAAACAAATTTTGAACTAAACAGTTAAATTTTCAACCAAAGAAATTAATTTTTAACCAAAAAGATGAAATTTCAACTAATGAGAGTACTCTTTTACCAAAAAAAAGGATTTTCAACTGCTAGTTAAATTTTCACCAAAAACGGAAAAATTTTCAACTCGAAATAGAATAGTTAAATTTTCAGTAAAAAAATTAATTTTGAATCAAATTAAAGTAAATTTTCAACGAAATAGTACAATTTTCAATCAAGAAGATTAAATTTCCATAAAAAAGATATATTTGTGACAAAAATGGAACAGTTACATTTCCAGTTTAAAAAATTAATTCTAAATAAGAAAAAACTAATTTTCAACCAAAAATATCAATTTTCAACCAGTAAGATGAATTTTCTACCAAATTAGATAAATTTTTAATAAAGAACATGAATTTTCAAAGAAATTTGCAACCAAAAAGATGAATGAGTCACGAAGAAGATTAAATATTCTCCCACAAAATTCGAATTTTCAATAAAATACAGGAATTTTAAACCAGATATTTGAATCTTCAACTTAAGAAAATAAATTTGGACTCATTTTCAACAAAGTACATGAAGTTTCATTTACAAAAAAAATCAATTTTCAACCAAAATTAGAAAGGTTAAAATAACGTAAAAATAAATTTTCAATAAGAAAAAAACGAATTTCCAACAAAATATTTTTTTTTTCATAAAAAAATGATTTTTTAAACAAAAATAGAAGAATTAAATTTTCAGTTGAGACCATCAAATTTCAAACAAAAAAATTAATTCTGAACAAAATAATTCAATTTTAAACTAAAAAAGATAAATTTAAAAACTAAAAATATAATATTTCAAGTAAATTAAGAAAAAAAAAACGAGTTTTCAACCAAATTATTAAGAAAAAAATAAATTTTACAGTGAAAGTGGAATGGAATCTTCAGTTATAAAAATTAATTTTCAGCTAAAAAGTAACGAATTTTCAACCAAAGAAATTAATTTTTAATCACAATGATGAATTTTCAACCAAAAATATGAAATTTTGACCAAATAGTGAATTTTTTAATCAAAAATATGAATTTCCTATCAACAAAAAAACGAATTTTCAACTAAATAGTTTGTTTTTTTCAATGAAAGAAATGAATTCTTAACAAAAAAAATTGTTCAATTTTCTATTAAACAGATAATTTTTTAGCGAAAAAGATTACTTTTTTTATCAAAAAACGTAAATTTTCCACAAAAAATGGAATAGCTAAAGTTAATTTTCAACCAAAATGATGAATCTTCAACTAAAAAAAAATTAATTTTTAACCAAAAAACAAACGAATTTTGAACAAAACAGTTACATTTTCAACCAAAGAAATTAATTTTTTACCAAAAAGATGAAATTTCAACTAATGAGAGTACTTTTTGACCAAAAAGACGGATTTTCAACAAATAGGTAAATTTTCACCGAAAACGGATAAATTTTCAACTCAAAATAGAATAAATAAATTTTCAGTAAAACATTAATTTTCAATGAAATTAAAGTAAATTTTCAACGAAATAGTATAATTTTCAACCAAGAAGATTAAATTTCTATCAAAAAAGATAAATTTTCGACAAAAAATGGAACAGTTACATTTCCAGTTTAAAAAATTAATTCTAAATAAGAAAAAACTAATTTTCAACCAAAAATATCAATTTTCAACCAGTAAGATGGATTTTCTAGCAAATTAGATAAATGTTTAATAAAGTACATGAATTTTCAACTAAATATTTGAATTAAAAAAAAAATTTCCAATGAAAAAGGTGAATGAGTCACGAAGAAGATTAAATATTCTCCCAAAAAACTCGAATTTTCAATAAAATACAGGAATTTTAAACCAGATATTTGAATCTTCAACTTAAGAAAATAAATTTTGAACCAAACATGTACGAGTTAAGTTTTCAGTTAGAACAATTAATTTTCATGTAGAAAACATAATTTTCAACGAAATAATTTATTTTAAATAAAAGAGAAGTTTTTCAACTAAAATGATGAATCTTCAACTAAAAAAAAAATTAATTTTTAACCAAATACATGAATTTCAAACTAAAAAGATAAATTTTCTACCAAAAAGAAATTAGGATATTTTTCAGTTAGTGAAATAAATTTTCAACCAAAAAACAAACGGATTTTGAACAAAACAGTTAAATTTTCAACCAAAGGTTTTTCCTGACATTCCCTGACTTTCTGGAATTACCTGACCTGTAGCAACTCTGTAATTTAAAAAAAGAATATGTTTATTTCACTCTAGGATCTTTTTGTAAAAATATATGTATTAAGTGTGATATATATTTGTTTAAACAATAAATGCTTTAAATTCTCTTTAATGCTATATAAATGCTCTGTTCGAGCTTAAATGCTGAGCATATTCTCGAGAGCATTAGCTCAACATAAATTCTTGGGCATTTAAGAACTCTACCATTAAGCTACTAGAGAGATCAAGAGAAGAAACTTTTTTCAGAAAATATGCGCATTATTCTGCTAGATGATACAAGTTAAATTTTTTCAATGAATCTGTATTATCATCAGATAATAACAGAAATTTTTAATGTCTTTTCAGACTAGATGGAGATATGAATTAAAATTTTTTTTTTTTTTGCTGAAAAAATATCTTCTCCTTTCGCTCCACTGGGAATCGAACATCAGAACTTCCAATTGCCGGACGGGTACCATCTATCAAAATAGTTCGTGTATTTTTCTGAAAAAAGATTCTTCTCTCGATCTCTCTAGTAGCTTAATAGGAAAGCAACGACCGGCAATCGGAAGTTCTGAAGTTCGATTCCCAGCGGAGCGAAAGGAGAAGATCTTTTTTCATAAAAAATTGATTGAAATAATTTTCAATTTATATCTCCATCTAGTCTGAAAAGACGTTACAAATTTCTGTTATTCTCTGATGATAATACAGATTCCTTGAAAAAAAAGTAATTTTTACAGGTAAATTTTTTGGGTTTCATAGCCACGGACTGAAACCATTAGGGTTTTGGTCGGGTGTCCGTCCGTCCGTCTTACAAAAGGGCATAAGCGTTAAAATTTTTTTGTAATACCATTTTTTTTAGCAATTTTTTTTTCATTTTTTTCAAATTTTTGTTTCAAAAACTTTTTTTCACGAAAATTTCTTTTTCAAATTATTTTTTTTTTTTAAAAACATTTGTTTTCCAACATTTTTTTCAAAACATTTTTTTCCTAAATTTTTTTTTTTCATAAATTTTTTTTCATTAAATTTTTTTTCAAACATTTCTGTGGATCATTATTTCTTCAAATTTTTTTTTTCAACTTTTTTTTCTAGTCTAGTCTAGTGAAACTAAAAAAAAGTTTCATATGTGAAATTTCTTATACATCCCGAAACTCTGATTTTATGGTAAGAAATACAAATATCCAAAAAATTCCAATCCAATAATATTTTTATGGTGATTAGGGTGGTCCAAATTCATAGCTGTGAAATTTCGATTTTTTGTGATAAACCTCCTCTAATTTAACGTGAGGTTTTAAATGGGAAAAGCTCAATTTTCAAAAAAAATTTGGCACCCCCAAATCCCTTTTATTTTGCCCGGAAAATGCCCCGAAAAATTCAAAATAGCAGTTTTCTATCAAATTCAGGCTAAAGACGGCCTTTTATTGGAATTTTTTCAACATAAATTATTTTTAATTGATAAGTGACGAGTTTCCAAGTATTTTTCAAATAATTTTAAATTGTTTAAACAATTATTATTTGTTTAAACCATTTTCCCCTTATATTTTGGGAAAAGTTATAGTAGTGGTTTTTGTTCAACACATTTGGTAATTATTTAAACAATTTTCATTTGTTTAAACAATCTTTTCTCTGTAATTCGTGCAACGTTATTCTTTTCTGCAATTAATGAGACAATTAAAGAATGTGGAGAGTAATATTTTTTTGCTTAAGATATTTTGCAATTATTTAAGCAGCTTTGTTGAAAAAAACTTTAAAAATAAAAACTTTTCGTTGAAAAGACTATTTTTTTAATTAATTTTTTAAACTAAAAATTTAGCTATTTTTTTGAAAATTCATTTTTCAATTCACAAATGAAAGTTACAAATTAATGTTTTAATAATAATTGATAATTTATTATAAGATATTATATATTTAAGAATACTTAATATCTTTATTTAATTAATAATAATTGATAATTTAAAACTTTTTATTCACTTACGCCTGTTCATAGGGAAGGTGGAGAAAAGTCTATATTAGTATTGAATTAATTATTTTGAACAAATGATTATTGTTTAAACAATATAAATTATATGTTCAAAATAATTGCAAAATGTCTTAAGCAAAAAAATGTTACTCTTCACATTCGCTAATTGTCTCATTAATTACAGTAAAGAAGAAATTTCCAAGATTTACAATGAAAAAATTGTTTGAATAACTAAAAATTGCTGAAACAAATTAAAATTGCTTAAACAAATTAAAATTGTCTTAAATATTCCTGAATATCCTTCACAAAAAATATTACTTTCAACATCAATTAATTGTGTCTATATTTCCAGAAAATAGTAACATTTCTCGCTTTATAGGAAGAAAAATTGTTTAAACAAATAAAAATTGTTCAAATAATTACCAAATATCCTTTGAAAACATATTGTTCTCAACAGTCTTTAATTGTGTCATTATATCCAGAAAAAATAGCTTTTTACGATTTGAGGCAGAAAAAATTGTTTAAACAAATGAAGATTGTTTAAATAATTACTTAATATGATAAATGAAAACTAATCCTCTTGAGATTCATCAACTCCGTCTAATTTATCCCGAAAGACAATAAGTTTCCACGATTTACAGGATGAAAAAAAATTGTTTAAACAAATAATAATTGTTTACACAATTTTAAGTTATTGAAAAAATACTTAGAAACTCGCAACTTATCGATTGAAAATAATTTATGTTGACTTTTTTTTTTAATACCGTCTTTAGCACGGATTTGATAGAAAACTGCTATTTTGCATTTTTTTGGGGCATTTTCCGGGCACAAAAAAAAATGAATTTTCAACCAAAGGGATAAATTTTTAACTAAAATGTTTATTCAACTCGATTGCTTACATTATCAGGTAAAAAAATTAATTTGCAAACAAAAGAAAACGAAATTTCAACAAATGAGTTAAATTTTCATTTAAAAAAAAATTAATTTTTCAACCAAAAATGTGAGTTTTCAAAAAAGTTGTTAAGCTTTTAACCAACCAGATGAATATTCAACTATGGTGTTGAATCTTCAACTAAAATGATAATTTGATTTTATGGTAAGAAATACAAATATCCAACAAATTCAACGATTCGAATAGATAAATATTCGAATATTCAACTGGAATTAATTTTTAGTGTAACAAATTAATTTTCAATAAAAAAAAGAATTTTCAACAGAAATAGTCTAATTTTCAGTTTAAAAAATTAATTCTCAACGAAAACAAAATTTCAAAAAAATATATGAATTTTTAACGGAATAAATGAATTTTTAATTAAAAATATGAATTTAATTTTCAACAAAATACATTAATTTTTTACCAAATATTTTAATTGTTAAATATGAGATAAATTTAATTTTTTTCAACAAAATAAGTAAGTTTTCAACCAAAGAGATGATTTTTCAATTAAAGTGATAAATCTTCAAACGAAAAAAAATGAATTTTTAACAAAGGGGTTTAATTTTCACCCAAATAATTGAATTTTCAACCAAATAATTGAATTTTCAACCAAAATCATTAATTTTCTACAAAACAGACGAATTTCCAACAAAATACATGAATTTTTAACCAAGGCCTTAAATTTTCAAATGAAAAAGATAAATTCTCGAAAATAGTTTAATTTTCAAATAAAAAAGATTAATTTTCAACCAAAACAAAAAACGAAATTTGAAAAAAATATATGAATTTTTAATTAAAAAGATGAATTTAATTTTCAACAAAATACATTGATTTTCTACCAAACATTTGAATTGTTAAATATGAGATAAATTTTCAACCAACTAGGTGAATTTCCAAATAAAATGAAACATTTTCAACCAAAAATGGAATAG
>CAKNYM010051363.1:48856-78168 GCA_932195095.1 Andricus curvator | reverse complement strand
TGAATTTTCAACAAAATACATGAATTTTTAACCAAGGCCTTGAATTTCCAAATAAAAACGATTAATTCTCGACCAAATAGTTGAATTTTCGAATAAAAAAGATTAATTTTCAACCAAAAATGGAATAGTCAAATTTTTAATTTACAAAATTACTTAAATTTTTTTAATTTTCAACAACAAAAGGTGTATCATGAATCCACAAGGACTAACTTCCTGTCCGAATACACAAATTTTCAACAAAATAGCTACATTTTTATTAAAAAAATTAATAAAAAAAAAAAAAATTTCCAAAAAAAAAATTAAATTTTCAACCAAAGAGATGATTTTTCAATTAAAGTGATAAATCTTCAAACAAAAAAAATGAATTCTTAACAAAGGAGTTTAATTTTGAACCAAATAATTGAATTTTCAACCAAAATCATTAATTTTCTACAAAACACACGAATTTTCAAAAAAATAGCTAAATTTTTGCTTAAAAAAATTAATTAAAAAAAGTATTTTCAACAAAATAAGTGAATTTTTAACCGAAGAGATGATTCTTCAATCAAAGTGATAAATCTTCAAACACAAAAATGATTTTTTAACGAAGGAGTGTAATTTTCAACCAAATAATTGAATTTTCTACAAAACAGATGAATTTTCAACAAAATACATGAATTTTTAACCAAGGCCTTGAATTTTCAAATAAAAAAGATCAATTCTCGACCAAATAGTTGAATTTTCAAATAAAAAAGATTAATTTTCAACCAAAAATGGAAAAGTCAAATTTCTACTTTACAAAATTAATTAAATTTTTTTAATTTCTAACAAAAAAAAGGTGAATCATGAATCCACAAGGACTAACTTCCTGTCCAAATACACAAATTTTCAACAAAATAGCTACATTTTTATTTAAAAAATTAATAAAAAAAAAATATTTCCAAAAAAATAATTAAATTTTCAACCAGAGAGATGATTTTTCAATTAAAGTGATAAATCTTCAAACAAACAAAATTAATTCTTAACAAAGGAGTTTAATTTTCAACCAAATAATTGAATTTTCAACCAAAATCATTAATTTTCTACAAAACAGACGAATTTTCATGAAAATACATGAATTTTTAACCGAGGCCTTCAATTTTCAAATAAGAATGATAAATTCTCGACCAAATTGTTGAATTTTCAAATAAAAAAGATTAATTTTCAACAAAAAATGGAAAAGTCAAATTTCTACTTTACAAAATTAATTAAATTTTTTTAATTTTGAACAAAAAAAGGTGAATCATAAATCCACAAGGACGAACTTCCTGTCCAAATAGACAAGTTTTCAACAAAGCAGTTGAATTTTCGACCAAATGCTAATTTTCAGTTAAAAAAATTAATATTCAACCAAAACAAAAAACGAAATTTAAAAAAAATATATGAATTTTCAATGAAATAAATGAATTGTTAATTAAAATGATGAATTTAATTGTTAATTAAAATTATGAATGTAGTTTTTAAAAAAATACATGAATTTTCTACCAAATACTTGAATTTTCAAATATAAGAGATAAATTTTCAAACAACTAGGTGAATTTCCAAATAAAATGAAACATTTTCAACAAAAAATGGAATAGTTAAATATCCAGTTTGAAAAATCAATTTATTCAACTGGATTTCCGAAATTATCAGAAAAACAAATTAATTTGTAACCAAAAAAACACGAATTTTCAAAAAATAAGCTAAATTTTCAGTTAAACAAATTAATTTAAAAAATAGTATTTTCAATAAAATAAGTAAATTTTCAACCGAAGAGATGATTTTTCAATTAAAGTAATAAATCTTCAAACACAAAAATGAATTTTTAACAAAGGAGTTTCATTTTCGTTTAATTTTTTTTAATTTTTAACATAACTTTAACGAAACAAAAAAAAACTTTGCCCAGAAACAGTTGAAATTTCAACAAAAAGATGAATTCTCAAAGAAAAATTAATAGTTAATATTTCAACCAAACAAAATGAATTTCGACCAAATGCCAATTTTCAGTTAAATTTATAACCAAAAAAATACGAATTTGCAACAAAATAGCTAAATTTTTATTTTAAAAAATTAATTACAAAAAATAGTATTTTAAACAGAATAAATAAATTTTCAACCGAAGAGTTGATGAATCATCAAACACAAAAAAGAATTTTTAATGAAGGAGTTTAATTTTCAACCAAATAGTTGAATTTCAAAATAAAAAATATTAATTTTTAACCAAAAATGGAAAAGTCAAATTTGAAATTTACAAAATTAATTTAATTTTTTTAATTTTTAACATAACTTTAACGAAACAAAAAAAAACTTTGCCCAGAAACAGTTGAATTTTTAACCCGAAAAGTTGAAATTTCAACAAAAAGATGAATTCTCAAAGAAAATTTAATAGTTAATATTTCAACCAAACAAAATGAATTTCCAAAAAAATACATGAATTTGGAATAAATAGTTGAATTTTCAACTAAAAAAGATAAATTTTCACTAAAAAAAAATGTTTAATGTAATAAAAAAAGTAATATAAAGCTACTTTTACAAATGAAAAAATGTTGGTATTAAATTTTATGTTACAATTATACAAAAAATTAAACACGCTCTCGAAAAAATTTCCTGACTTTAAAAAAAATTTCCGAACATTTTTAGGTTTTTCCAGGTGAATAGACACCCTGATTAAATTAAAAATCGTTCAGACAAAAAAAAATTTCCTTTTTTTTATAAGTCTCTCACAACAAGAGGAGAGATAACCAAAATTATTATTATTAGTATTATCAGTTCGAGAGTGATGACAGCTTAAAATCTGATAAATTACACCCCGTCTAGTACGACGACCCCCATCCGAGTATAACCGAGCCAAGCGCTGCTTAACCTCGGTGATCGAAGGAGAAGCCTTAAGACATTTTCATGTCCAAGCGGACATAATTAATAAGGTTTAAAGTAGAAATATATTTCATTTTCGATCAAGTTTATCCCAAAAAGATAAATTTTCATCAAAAAAGTTTATTTTTAACCGAATAGTTGAAATGATAAAAAAAACATTTTTAACCACACCGTTGAATTACAACCAAATAGTTTAACTTGCAAACAAAAGATACGATTTTTTAACAAAATTGTCGAGTTTTTAGCCAGATATCTGAATTTTCAACCAACAAATACGTTTTTTTTAACTTTTAATTTTTTTAATTTTTAAATTTTTAAACTTTCCAAGAAGAAAAACGAATTTTGGACAAAATAGTTTAATTTTCAAACAAATATTTGAATTTTCAACATATAAAGATGAATTTTCAACTAAATGGTCGAATTGAAAAAAATTAGTGATTAGACTTCAATCAAAAATAGTTGTACTTTCCACCAAATAGTTGAATTTTCAACGTAAAATTTAATTTTTAATAAAAAAAGATGAATATTAAAAAAAAAATTCGACCAAAAAAAATGAATTTTGAATCTAAAAGGACGAATTGCGTATAAAAAATGTATAGAAAAAGAGTTGAATTTTCAACGTAAAATTTAATTTTTAATAAAAAAAGATGAATATTAAAAAAAATTTGACCAAAAAAATGAATTTTTAATCTAAAAGGACGAATTGTGTATAAAAAAATGTATAGAAAAAGAGTTGAATTTTATACCAAAAATATGACTTCAACCTGATAGTTTAATTTAAAAAATAATAATTTAATTTTCAAAAAAAGTAGTAGAATTTTTAACAAAAAGAGATAAATTCTGAACGAAAAACATAAAAGTAGACTTTTTAACAATACATAGTTGTATTGAAAATTTATCTCTGAGGATGAAACTTGAATTATTTTATGCAAATTTCTCTTAAATTATTTCTTTCGGTTGCAAATTCAACTTTTTGTTTGAAAATGCATATATTTCGTTGAAAATTCGTCTTTTCTAGTAGAAAATTAAACTTCCTGGGGGAAACTTCTGTTTTTTTTTAAATTAAATTACTTAGTTCAAAATTGAACTTCTTTATTCAAAATTCATTATTTCAATTAATAATTCATCACTTTAGTTGAAAACTCATCTGTTTCGTTGAAAATTGAACTATTTCGTTCCAAATTTTTTCTTTTTTAATTGATCTCTTTTGGTTGAAAATTTAATTTTTTGGTTGAAAATTCATATATTTTGTTGAAAATTCGTCTTTTCTGGTAGAAAGTTCATATTTTGGGGGAAAAATTTATTTATTTTTTATTTTATAATTCAATTACTTGATATAAAATTAGACTGCTTTGTTTAAAATTTATTATTTTAGTTAATGTTTCATCACATTAGGCAAAAATTCATTTATTTGGTTGAAAATTCGATTTTTTGTCGAAAATTAATCTTTTTTAGTTGAAAATTGAATTTTTTGGTTAAAAATTCTTGAATTTTGTTGGAAATTCATTTTTTTTTTTTTTTTTGTAAAAAATCTTCTTGTGGGAAAATCACTCTTTTTTTAATATTCCACTACTTGGTTTCAGGTTGAATTAATTTTTAAAAAAATCTATCTTTTGGTTAATGATTCATAACTTTAGTTGAAAATTCATCTGTTTGGTAGAAAATTGAACTATTTTGTTTGAAATTTCTTTTTTTTTTAATTTATCTCTTTTGGTTAAAAATTTAATTTTTTGGTTGAAAATTCGTATTTTCTGGTAGAAAGTTCATCTTTTTGGGGGAAAATTTATTTATTTTTTATTTTATAATTCAATTACTTGGTAAAAAATTGGACTTATTTGTTTCAAATTTATTAATTTAGTTTATGTTACATCCTATTAGGTGAAAATTCATTTCTTTGGTTAATAATTCGTTTTTTTGTCGAATTTCATTCTTTTTTAGTTGAAAATTGAACATTTTGGTTAAAAATTCTTGAATTTTGTTGAAAATTCGTTTTTTTTTTGTAGAAAATCTTCTTGTGGGAAAATCACTCTTTTTTTGATATTCCACTACTTGGTTTGAAGTTGAATTACTTAATAAAAAAAACTATTAATTAATGAAAATTCATCGGTTTGGTTGAAAATTGAACTATTTTCTTTGAAATTTCTTTTTTTTTTAATTGATCTCTTTTGGTTGAAAATTAAATTTTTTGGTTGAAAATTCATGTATTTTGTTGAAAATTCGTCTTTTCTGGTAGAAAGTTAATCCTTTTTGCGGAAAATTGATTTATTTTCTATTCTGTAATTCAATTACTTCGTATAAAGTTAAACTTTAAACTTCGTTTAAAATTTATTATTTTAGTTAATTATTCATCATACTAGGGGAAAATTCATTTATTTAGTTGAAAATTCGCTTTTTTTGGTCAAAAATTAATCTTTTTAGTCGAAAATTTTATTTGGTTGAAAATTCGCTTTTTTTGGTCAAAAATTAATCTTTTTAGTCGAAAATTTTATTTGGTTGAAAATTCGCTTTTTTTGGTCAAAAATTAATCTGTTTTAGTCGAAAATTGGACTTATGGTTGAAAATTCTTGTATTTTGTTGAAAATTCGTTTTTTTTTGTAGAAAATCTTCTTGTGGGAAAATTACTTTTTTTTTAACATTCCACTTCTTGGTTTCAAGTTGAATTACTTTGTTAAAAAATCTATCTTTTGGTTAATGATTCATAATTTAAGTTGAAAATTCATCTATTTGGTTAAAAATTGAACTACTTTTTTGAAAATTTATTTTTTCTCTGGTAGAAAAGTCGACTTTTTGGTTAAATATTCTCATATTTTGCCAAAAATTTGTTTTTTCGGTAGAAAATTAATCGTCTTGTTTGAAAATTCATCTATTTTTCTTGAAAGATTATCTATTTTTCTTGGAAATTGAACTACTCGGTAGAAAGTTGAAATAGTTTGTTAAAAATTAATTTTTTCGGGTAAAAATTAATTTTTTCGTTAAAAAATCAACTTTTTGGTTGAAAATTCTTGTATTTTGTTGAAAATTCATTTTTTTCTCTAGAAAATCTTCTTGTCGGGAAATTAATTCTTTCAAATATTCCACTACTTGTTTGAAAGTTTAACTATTTTTTTAAAAATTCATCTTCTTAGTTAAAAATTGAACTACTTTGAGAAAATTTATTTTTTTGTTGATATTTTAACTTTTTGGTTGAAAATGCTAGTTTTTTTTTGCTTAAAATTCCTCTTTTCCTAGCAAATTAATCTCACTGGTTAAAAATTCATATATTTTTGTTAAAAATGTATTAATTATTTGAAAGTTGAACTACTTTATTAAAAATTCATTTTTTTTTTTGCTGTAGTCAACTTTTTGGATAACATTTTTTATAGTTTGCTGAAAATTCGTCTTTTTGGTATAAAATTAATCGTCTTGGTTCAAAATTCATCAATTTTTGTTAAAAATTTAACTGCTCGGTGCAAGGTTAAAATAAATTGTTAACAATTTATTTTTTTGATTGAAAATTCATTTTTTTTTTGTTTTTTTTTTTTTGAAAAATGAAACTTTTTGGTTGAAAATTCTTGTATTTTGTTGAAAATTCGTTTTTTTCGGTAGAGATTCTTCTTGTCGGTAAATTTATTTTTTCAAATATTCCACTACTTGTTAAGTTAAATTACTTTGTTAAAAAATTTATCTTTTTGTGAAAACTCTTTTTTTTTGTTGATAGTTCAACTTTTTGGTTAAAAATTCTAGTTTTATGCTGAAAATTCCACTTTTTGCTAGAAAAATAAAAAATACGGGTAAAAATCCATCAATTTTTGTTAAAATAAACAGTTGGTTGAAAATTGAACACTTTTATTAAAAATTCATTTTTTTGTTGTTGAAAAGTCAACTTTTCGGATAAAAATTTTTATATTTTGCTAAAAATTCGTCTTTTTGGTACAAAATTAATCATCTTGGTCGAAAGTTCATTTACTCTTGTTTAAAATTTAACTACTCGGTAGAAAAATGAACTAGTTTGTTAAAAATTCATTCTTTCAGTTGAAAATTAATTTTTTTTTTAATTTAACTTTTTGGTTTAAAATTCTATCTCCTGGTTAATGATTCATCGTTTCAGTTGAAAATTGAACTAATTTGTAAAAATTTATATTTTTCTTGGTGGTTTAACTTTTTGGTTAAAAATTCTAGCGTTTTGGTAATAGTTAATTAATTTCAACAAATATAATTGTTTAAACAATTTATTATTATTGTTAATAATATTGTCTTTGAATAATGCTATAAATTGCGGTTTTTTTCTGAAATTTTAAATTTTTTCTCCACTTTTCACTTGAAGTGAGTTACCATTTAATGTAGTTCAGCAACAATAATTGTTTAAAAAAATTTTCATTGTTTATAGCTATCTTTTTCTATATTAACACTAGATAGTTGCTGTTTTTTCTAAAATTTTCAACTTTTTGTCCACTTTTCAATTAGAGTAGGGTAATAATTAATTAAAGTTGAGAAAAATAATTGTTTCAACAATTTATTCTTATTGTCAATAATGTTCTCTTTGCTTAATGCCAGATAGTTGTGGTTTTTTTTCTAAATTTGTTATCTTTTTGTTCACTTTTCACTTAGTGTGGTAATAATTAATGCAAATTAACAAAAATAATTGTTTATGCAATTTATTATTGTTTATAACTATCTACTCTTAGATAACTGCTAAAAAGTTGCTGTTTCTTCTAAAATTTTTAACTTTGATTTGCCTTTTGAATTATGAACAAATAATATTTAAACATTAGAGAGAATCATGTTTTAAACAATCTCTTTCTTTTTTGTAAATATATATTTTCTCTAAATTTTCTATATTGGCTACTGAGAGTCTTTTTGTTCAAATGAGCATTAACATTTATTATTTGTTCCTAAGTTGCATTAATTATTAACTCACTAAGTAGAAGGTTGACAAAAAGTGGAAAATTTCAGAAAAACCCGCAATTATCTAGCATTACTATAGGAGAAGATTATTTTCAACAATAATAATTTGCTTAAACAATTATGTTTGTCAAACTTTAATAAATGTAATCAAGCTCTAAGAGAAGCAGGTAGTTATATTTTCCACCAGAAAATTTTTTTTTCAAAAAAGATGAATTCCCCAGCCAAAATCAACATTTTACAAAACAAAACAAAAAACAAAGACGAGTTTTCTACAAAACAGTTGCATTTTCAAACTGAAAATATGAGTTATTCATAAAAAAGTTATTTTTTAACCAAATAAAATACTTGAATTTTTAACAAAATGCATGAATTTTTCACCAAAATAGATAAAGTCTCAACGAAAAATATAATAGTAGTTGATATTATTACAATAAAAAAAGATTTTAATTTGACATCAAACACAGTTGAATTTAATAAAAGAGACGAATTTTCAACAAAATAGCTGAATCGTCAACCGAATCCAATTAATATTCTATAAAAATATTTTAATTTTCAACCAAAATAAATTAGATTTTTTCAACAAAAGACATCACTTTTGAAACGATAAAGCCAAATTCTGAAACAAGAAAGAAAAAATTGTGATCTGAACTGTTGTATTTTCAAGTCAAGAAGACAAATTTTCTACAAAACAATTGTATTTTTAAATAGAAAATATGAATTTTCAATAAAAAAGTTACTTTTCAACTCAATAAAATAGTTGAATTTTTAACAAAATGCGTGAATTTTCATTCAATTTACAAAAACGTTTTTTTTTTCTTCTTTTTTCTCTTTTTTTTTCTTTCTTTTTGCTTCCTCATAGAGGAAGCTTTGTAATGGTAACATTTTCCAAAAAATTTGAATTCATTTAATTAAACCGTCCTCAATTCAAAAATGTCTGATGCAATGTTCTAAGCAATTGTCCGGATGTGTGTGTGTGTGTGTGTGTTGAATGTGTGGGGGTGTGGATGTGTGGATGTCACACTTACGGTTGCAGATAAATTGATGAAATTTGAAGGGCTTATTTTCCCCACTAATATCTTGAAACTGACCAAAGGAGTTATAAAAATATTTTGTTGCATTTTTTTTAGCACTTAATAATATTTTTAAACTCGGTTTTTTATAGTAAAACTTTTTTCATTGACATAATTCAAAGTTGATGCAACAACAGAAAAGATTTGTTGATTCGAGACGAATCGATTGACCTATAATATTAATATATTTTATTAAAGCATAGGGAAGTTATGGTAATTTATATATTTTGAAAATCGGTTTTTTATAGTAAAACTTTTTTCATTAACATAATTCAAAGTTGATGCAAGAACAGAAAAGATTTGTTGATTCGAGACGAATCGATTGACCTATAATATTAATATATCTTATTGAAGCATAGGGAAGTTATGGTAGTTTATATATTTTGAAAATCGGTTTTTTATAGTAAAACTTTTTTCAATAACATAATTCAAATTTGATGCAAGAACAGAAAATATTTGTTGATTCGAGACGAATCGATTGACCTATAATAATAGTACATTATATTCAAGAGTGAGGAAGCTATGGTAATTCATAATATTTGAAAATACGGTTTTTTATAGTAAAACTTTTTTCTTCAATATAATTCAAAGTTGATGCAAGAATATAAAAGATTTCTTGGTTCGATACGAATCGATTGACCTACAATATTAATACATTTTATTGAAGAGTAGGGAAGTTATGGTAATTTATATATTTTTGAAATCGATTTTTATACTAAAATATGCTCATTCTCATAATTTAAAGTTAATGCGAGAATAGAAAAGTTGTGTTGATTCGAGTCGAATCGATTGACCTACAATAATAATAATTTTTATTGCAGAGTAAGGAAGCTATGGTAATGCATAATATTTTAAAACAAGGTTTTTTTATAGTAAAACTTTTTTCTTCAACATAATTCAAAGTTGATGCAAGAATATAAAAGATTCCTTGCTCCGAAACGAATCGATTGACCTATAATATTAATGAATTTAATTAAAGAGTAGGAAAGTTATGGTAATTTATATATTTTGAAAATCGGTTTTTTATAGTTAAACTGTTTTCATTGATATAATTCAAAGTTGATGCAAAACCAGAAAAAATGTGTTGATTCAAGACGAATCTATTGACCTATAATATTAATATAGTTTATCAAAGCATAGGGAAGTTATGGTAATTTATATATTTTCAAAATCGGTTTTTTATAGTAAAACTTTTTTCATTTACAAAATTCAAAGTTGATGCAAAAACAGAAAAGATGTGTTGATTCGAGACGAATCGATTGACCTAAAATATTAATACACTTTATTGAAGACTAAGGAAGCTATGGTAATGCATGATATTGGAAAATACGATTTTTCATAGTAAAACTTTTTCTTTAACATAATTCAAAGTTGATGCAAGAATATTAAAGGTTCCTTGTTTCGAAATGAATCGATCGACCTATAATATTGATGTATTTTATTAAAGAGTAGGGAAGTTATGGTAATTTATATATTTTGAAAATCAATTTTTTATAGTCAAACTTTTTTCATTAACATAATTCAAAGTTGATGCAAGAACAGAAAAGATGTGTTGATTCGAGTCGAATCGATTGACCTATAATATTCATACATTTTATTGAAGAGTATTGAAGCTATGGTAATGCATAATATTTTAAAATACGATTTTTTATAGTTAAACTTTTTTCTTCAACATAATTCAAAGTTGATGCAAGATTATAAAAGATTTCTTGGTTCGAGACAAATCGATTGACCTACAATATCAATACATTTTAAGAAAGAGAAGCGAAGTTATGGTAATTTATATATATTTTAAATCGTTTTTCATAGCAAAAATTGTTCTCATTCTCATAATTTAAAGTTGATGCGAGAATAGAAAATTTGTGTTGATTCAAGACGAATCGATTGACCCATGGCATTTATAAATTTTATTGAAGAGTAAGGAAGCTATGGTAATGCATAATGTTTGAAAACAAGGTTTTTCATAATAAAACTTTTTTCAACAACATAATTCAAAATTTATGCGCGAACGGAAAAGATTCCTTGATTCGAGGCAAACCGATTGATCTATAATATTAATAAAATTTATTGAAGATTAAGGAAGTTATGCTCATTTGTAATATTTGAATCATCTGTTTCAAACAGAAAAACTTTTTTCATCGACATAATTCAAAGTTGACGCATGAATAAAAAAGACTTTTTTATCATAAATTTTCAAATAGAATAATTCTAACAATTTTTGTAAAGAAATAATAAAGCTGGGAAAGGGAGAGGGTGCAACAGAACTTTTCCGTTCCCTTTTCCAGCTCGAAAAATTATGATTTCGAATACAAAATTTTATTTGTCTGATTTGTCTTTGTGTTTAAAAATTGTTTGTATTATTTGTCATTTTGTATTTTTTGTAAATTTATATTGTTAAATTGATCAAAATGAAGACTTTGGTTTGTCTATTATTGAAAGAAATAACTAATGCTTCTTCTATGAGGAATTAAATACATTTGCTAACGGGAAGCAAAGTGTTCGTGAACAAAAAAATTGGATTAATTTTTCTATGGATTCGAAGAAATTTTTGGGCGATATGCATAAAAATTTGAAAAAATAATTTTGGACCACCCTAGAGCACATGCAAAAAAAAATGAAAAATTGGTCCTTATCCAATTTTTATTCTCATGTCTTGCGACTTATCGTAGATGCAAGTTGGCATTGAAACATATTCCTAGAATCGAAATTTTTCGCTGAATTATGGAAACATTCATACTTATGTAGTAGTTGCGGGAACGTCTAGATTTTGTGGAAGTTGGAAACCTTCTGGAATTATCCATCTCGAGGAAAACTGAAGCAGGTCTTGCTGTTTGGTTCATTCCGGATCTATTATTCGTGGCACCCTCGACAGAGAGACATCTTCTTGGCAACGATCTCGTTACTAACGTGGGTGTCCTTTCTTCTTCCTCTAGGTCGTCCGGAACTCCTATTTTGCCGCAAGGTTTCTCAGAATTCGCTGTATGCAAATATCATGATAAATATGGAAAACTGGGAATCCTGTTGCTCATCTTTAAAAAAAAATTGGTAATAAATTGCCTTCCAATAGATCTTCTCAAGGATCGTATTCAGTTATATTCTTTTCTATTTTAAACCGATCCAGCTCTTCCCATTTCTATCATATTGTTTGAAAATATTTCTGTTAAGATCGAAATCAAATCTACTTTCTTATGAACCCTTTTAGGTACCAAAATCAGAACACGAAAAGCTCACAAATCAAAAAATTGATTTCCTACCACCTCCTTTCTGGTTCATTAAAGACAAATCTGCCGTGACTTGGAAAAACACCGTTAACTGCAAAAAATCGAAAAATGAGATTTTTATGTCGTTGGAATCGTGAAGAAAGGAGACACCTGATTATTAAAATAATTTTTTCAAATTGTTAATAACTTTTAAAATAATTATCGCTAATTTTTGATAAAATACCGTTAACTCCAATGTCTGGCGAGTTGAACCGCCGGATGCAATAACCAGCCCGACGCTCGAAAACGCGTAAAAGTATTGTCCGATCGTCTCAAAGAAAGAAAATTTTCAAAATCGAAAAATAAATTTTTTGAAAACGTAGAATTCTAGATAATAAGGAAGTGAAACCTCTTTCTCTTAGAATTTGTTTTGCCAAAATACTCTAGCGATGCCTAGGAAATCATTAAAAAGTTAACAATCGCTTATTGTTTGATAATATTTAATTCTAAAATGAGGTCAATCGATAATTGTGTTTTCTTGGTTTCGCCGGTAAAAAGTATCTAGGTAACTTTGACTATCTAAGAACTTCCAGTGAGCAATTTGTTCAGCAATGTTGAATGGAGTTGCTTGGAAAATCTCATATCGAATCGTTGAAAATTTACTGAGATAGTCAGCTTTAGAAAAAGTACTCGATGTCTGCCCGCGCTGTTAGCTAATGCGTCGCGAGGACTGCTCTGTCCGGCAGCGTTCACGAAGTTCAGTCTGCGCGGGCAGACGTCGAGTACTTTTTCTCATGCTGTATATCTCAGTAAATTTTCAACGATTCGTTATGAGATTTTTCAAAAAAAGTCATTCAACATTGCTGAACAAATCAATCGCTGGAAGCTGTTTGAAAGTCGAAGTTACCTAGATACTTTTTATCAGCGAAACCAAGAAAAACCATGTGAAACATGGAAATTTGATTTAGATTTAACCTTAAAAGAATGTATTTTGTAATATTTTATTCGTTTGTTAAAATCTCTTTGATTAGAATGCAAGTATGTTCAAATTTAAAATATTTTTATTTTTAGGAAAAAATTTGCGGTTTGGCTGATACCTAATACTTTCGGAATTTACGAACATTTATTAAATAAACATGAAATAATTCCGCTAGAATTTCGTATTATTCGTTATTCATAAAATTTAATAATAGTTATAACCTTCTTATCCATATTTTCGGTAAAAAAAGTTCGATTTCCTTTGAACCTGCTTTTAAGATCAGTTTAAAAAACATAAAGTAATTATTAATAATAATGAAATCAATAATAATAATAATAATAATAATGAAGAGTCTTGAAGCTTAAAAATTCAAAATTGACAAATTATAAATTGAAAGTCGTCAGCATTGAAGAATTTTCATTTGTAAGTCTTCAAAATTAAACTATTGAAAAATATATTAAAAATTACATTCCTTTAAAATGTAAGTCCTAATGATGGAATAATTTGCAAATCTACATTTTTTAAATTTGAGAATTTTAATTGTAACTCTTCAAAATTGTGAAAATTTGAATTGTTGATCTTATATTCAAGATTTCTCATTAAAAATATTTACGATTAAAAATTATAAAATTATTATGTTTTACAATCAAAAATTCTGCAATTTGATGATTTACATTTGAAATTTCATCAATTTGGAAGATTTAAAATTCAAAACTCCTGGCTTTTGATCTTCAGAATCATAATTTAAGAATTTTTATTTATACATCTTGCAAAATTAGATAATTTTTGATTTCAATTTTAATTTTTCAATCCAAAATTGAAGAGTTTGAAATTGCAAATATTTAAACTTCAAGAATTTTTCATAGTAAATCTTCAAAATTGAACTACATATTGAAAAAATATTTAAAATTACAGCCCTTTAAAATATAAAGCTTGAAAATTGAATAAATTTCAAATTTAAGAACTCAAAATTGAACTATTTCAAAAAAATTTCGATAATACACGTTGAATATTGAAGAGTCTTCAATTTGAAATTTTAAAAACTGAAGAATCTTTCAGTGTAAATGCTAAAAACTGAATTACATATTCAAAAAAAAAAACATTCAAAATTACATACTTCTAAAATATAAATCTTAGAAGTTAAATAAATTTTAATTTGATATCTTCAAAATTGCAAAACTTTGAATTGCGAATCTTTTAAAATTAAAAACATTTAAACTGCGAATTGTTAAGATTGAAGAATTTGAAATTTAAGAATTTGAAATTAGATTAAAATGAAATTCAAAATCCTATTTGACGTCCAATACTCCAGTTAATGTATAGAATTCCTGAAAATAAAAACAAGAATCCAACGACTAAATTTGGACAACAACCATAAAATGCTCCTATTTTAATTTAAAAATTTTTTTTTTGTTTTGATAAAAATAAAAAAGAGGAAGGAAAAATGAGAAGGCAACCAACCAATTCCCCTTCCTTCTCTTTTTTATTTCTTTCGTGTTTTTTATTTTTATTATTATTTTATTATTATATTTATTTTTATTACTCAAGCTAAATGCAGCTAAGGTAAATATTATGAATGTTGTTGTGTTGTGATTTGATAATGATAAAAATAAAATAGACGAAAGAAATAAAAAAAGAGAAGGAACGGGATTTGGCTGGTTGCCTTCTCATTTTTCTTTCCTCTTTTTTATTTTTGTCAAAAAAAAAAAAATAAATTTTTTTTTTTTTAATTACAATAGGAGCATTTTTTGGTGGTTGTGCAAATTTCATCGTTGGATTCTTGTTTTTATTTTCAGGAATTCTATACATTAACTGAAAAATTTGAATTGTAAATCTTCAAAATTGTAGAACTTTGAATTGTAAATCTTTAAAGCTGAAGAATTTTCAATTTTTTAAATTTGCAATTTAAAACTTATGCGAGTTTTTGAATTTTACAATTAAAAATGCTGTAACTTGAATGATTTACATTTCATCAATTTGGAAAATGCTTGAGTGAAAACTCTTGACTTTTGATTTTCAACATCATCACAACTCATACATCTTTCAAAATTACAGAGTTTTCAATTGTAAATCTTCAGAATTGAAGATTTTTAAATCGCAAATCGTTAAAATTGAAGAATTTTCTATTGTAAGTCTTCCAAATTGAAGTATTCCGAAAAAATGTTCCAAATAACATACTTTAAAAATATAATTTTTGAAAATTGAATAATTTTTTTAAATTTTTACCATTTAAGAATTGTCAATTGTAACTCTTTAAAATTGAAAAACCTTGAATTGAAAATCTTTAAAAATTGAAGAGTATTTAATTTTGAAAATTAAGAATATAAAATAAAAGAAGATATTAATAATAATATTAGTGATATGTAATATTTCACAATAATTATAATTTCATGATCCTTCATATCATAATCACGGCAGGCCTATTTCAGAGGTCCATCATTCGAAGATACCCGTTTTTTAACAATTTTTTTTTTTGCATAAATAAAGAGATCATATGCAAATTAGTCAAGAATAATTAAAAAAAGTTAATAAAAAGAATTAGAAACTGCGATTCGTTTGTTTTGCAGTTAATGGTGTTCTTTCAAATCACGGCTTAATATATAAAATAAGAAAAAAAAAGAAAAAAAAATGAAAGAGAGAACCAAAACCAACCTCTCACACTTTCCCTATTCTTTCTTCGACTTTCTTATACTACTAAGGACCAACATGTTGTGAAGCCAATTTAGACTTCCTCATCAGGTAGTATTTATAGGAAAGCTACTGCTAAGAACAATAGTTCATCCATTGATTGGTCAATGAAGGAAAAAAACAGTTTAAGGAAAAGGTCAGGAATATCAAAATAGGAGAAGAAAATGTAAACGAGGAGATGGAAATGATAGGAGAAAAAAAAGAGTATTAGAGTCCACAGGCAAAAAAAAGGTAGTGAAGGAGGGAATAGAAGTGGATGGGATGACGAATGAAAAGAGAAGAAGAAGGAAGTGAGAAAGGAATTAAAAAAATAAAGAGAAGGGAACAGAAGTAGAGAAAAATATAGGAAAAAGGAGAAGATGTATACTGAGTTGTGTGATCAAACAAAGAGGAAAAGAAATGTTTGAAGAAGAGACAGAGAAGGCTAGGACGCAAGAAGAGGTTTGGAAGCTAGTAAATAGGGAGAGATAAAGAAAGAACAGAATGAACCATATTGAGATAGTAGAATTGAAAAAATATTTTATGGACTGGCTAGGAGGGCTGGAGAGGAATTTATGGAAGGAGAAAAATATGGTAGGGAAAGAGATGAGGAAGAGGAAATAACAAGGTACGAAATAGTCAAGATGATAGAGATAATTAAAGGTGGAGAGGCACTTGGGATAGATGAGATTCCAAATGAATTCTGGAAATAATGGGGGACAGAACTAAAGGAATAAGCATGGATAATGTGCAATGGAGTATGGAGCGAAGAGAGGTGTACCAAAATCAGAACGCGAAAAGCTCACAAATGAAAAACTAGATTTCCCACCACCTCCTTTCTGGTTCATTAGAGACAAATATATAACACAAGCAAAAAGAGGGAGAAAAATGAAAGAGTGAACCAAAACCAACCTCTCATACTTTTCTTATTCATTCTTTGTATTTTTTATACTACTAGGGACTAACATGTTTCGAAGCCAATTTAGACTTCCTTATTAAGTCATAAGGGATTATTTATAGGAAAGCTACTGGTAGGAACAAATAGTTCATCCATTGATTGGTGAATGGAAGGAAAAAACCAGTTCAAGGAAAAGGTCAGGAATGTCAAAATGGGAGACGAAAATATAAACGAGGAGATAAAAATAATTATAGGAGAAATAAAGAGAGTATTGGAGTGCATAGGCAAAAAAGAAGTTAGTGAAGGAGGTTATAGAAGTGGATGGAATGTGGAATGCAAAGAGAGGAAGAAGGAAGTGAGAAAGAAATTAAGAAACTGGAGATGAGGGAAAAGTAGTGGAGAAGAATATAGGAGAGAAGAGAAGAAGTATACTGAATCGCGCGATCAAAGAAAGAATAAGAAAACAAAATGTTTGAAGAAGATGCTGAGAAGGCTAGGACGAAGGAGAGGTTTGGAACCTAGTAAATATGGAGAGATGAAAAAGGAAAAAAATGAACCAGGAGAGGAAAGTTATGAAAGTAGAAAATATGGTAGGGAAAGAGATGAGGTCGGAGACGTAACAAGGGAAGACATAGTCAAGATGTTAGAGATAAAGAAGGTGGAGAGGCACCTGAGAAACCAAATGAAGTCTGAAAATAGTGGCGGACAGAAGTAAAGAAATAAGCATGGATAATGTGCAATAGAGTATGGAGAGGAGAGGGCTGACTAGAGTTATGGAAGGAAGGAGTAGTGGTACCCATAGTGAAGAAAGGCAAAGGGGAAGAGGTTAATGATTATAAGGGAGTGAAGCTAATTTGAACAAAGTATAGAAATACATCCATCGAGTCAGACTGGGTTTGGGAAAGGAATGGGAGTGATGAACAAAATATACGTTCTGAATAATCTGGTAAATAAAAGGAACAAACGGAAGAAATATGAGAGGGTTTAATAAAGAGATTATCAAAAATGTTCAGAGAGACTAATATAATAAATTCAGCCTTCGAAGAAGAAATGAAGAGAAAAGAATGAAGAGGAGTTAGGAGGGGAGAATAAAAGATAATATACACTGGCATACGCGGACGATACAGTGTTGATGGTAGAGGATGAAGAAGGGATGGCGGGCTTAATCATAGGATTCGAGAAATACTCAGATGAGAAAAAGTTGACTTTAAATTTAGAAAAAAACAAAGATAATGAGGTTTATGAAAGGAGGGGTAAGGAGGAAAGACTGGACTGGAAGATGGAAGAAAATCAAGTTAAAAGAAGTGAAGAAGTTCAAATATTTGGGATATACCTTCCAAAATGGCTCATATAAGAGAAAGAGTAGAGAAATAGCAGAAGTAATTAACCAAATATGGTAAATGGGACAGAGAGGGTTCAAGAAAGATTGGAGAAGGAGAATGTGGTTATTTAATACGCTGGTATGGCCAGTATTAGACTATGGAGCAGAGATATGGTGATGGAAGTAAAGAAAAGAGATTGAAAGTTTACTTAGAGAGGGAGAGGATACATGGTGAGAGAAGAAGCCTAAAGGGATAGATTAAGTACTAGAGCAGGAAAGAGGGCATGGAAGTTTGAGACGGAACTAAGGGAGGGAAAGGGAGAAAATTTAGCGAGAAAGTGTTTGAAGAAGGTAGAACAAAGGAAAGGAAGGACGACAGAATTAACGAGATGGGAAGAAGAAAAGAGGGTGTTCTTTAATGCTAGAGATACAGGAGAGGGGACCGGAATAAACTGTGAAGAATTGGAGAAAAGGGACAGGGAAAGACAATTAATAGAAAGGTGGGAGATCATTGAGGAATCATAATAAATGGTGTAAGATAATAAAAAAGGGAGCAGTACCAAAATATTTAGGAGAGGGATAGGAAGAGAGAAGATGACCATAATAGAAACATTTAGCTTGGGAAAGAAGGTATGGGAAGGGATGTATTGGGATAGAAAAGAGAACAGAAAGTGGAGAATTCAGGAAAGGGTAGAGGAAACATAGGAGCATGCATGAGAAGGATGTAGGAGAGGAAGGGAAAATAGAGGAAGCTTTCAAGAGAATGCTGTAATGATTCTAGGAGAGGATGGATATATTCTAAGAAACGGAGGTCATGTAAATCCTTAGGGGACACATTATAAATCAAGGAATTTTTTTTTGTTTTTTGGTAAGGTAACCCAGATAAATCCTGCGCTGACTTCTAATTCAATTGTGTAATTACTTCTGTAATTGTATTCTGTAGTGGTTTCGCTTTTAGTCTGCTATGAGGTTGGCGCTGTAACCAAATATTGTTGGGAAATAGGATCTTAATTATCGATCATATTAAATGGCAGTTAAATGGCACCTCTATCAGATGGAAGAGTCCTCCACTTCGGCCGAACGTCGACTGGATCATCGAGATCATCAAGAGCATACTTATTGAAGAACACAGGTGAACGATCATTATCACGCGGGTTAACCAATAACCGCCTATCAAGAGATTGCGTTGTCAGCCTGGTTGCACCTGGAAAGTGATGCAGGAAAATTGAACATCACACCTTTGATTCAATTTCTTACTCTGGTTTAAAAAAAAAAATCTGAAAAATTGTATAGCTAACAAAAATACAATTACTTGAAATCTGAAAGTAAGGCACAGCTTATTTCAGAAAAGATGTTTTCTTCTACATTCAAAGATAATCCAATCGAAACAATCAGGATGGGCGCAAAACTTTATTTTCGAAATTCCCTGACTTTTGCCTAACAGATATTTTATTTTTCCTAACCATTAATATTTGAAGACCAAAACTGTAATTTTGTAGCGTTTTTAATATAGAATCTGTTATAAATTTCTAACCCAATAAGTGACTAAAAGTGACTGATGTCCATCAATAATGTGAGTAATGTTTTTTTTTAATTCAAATGAATTCAGTGGAATTTGATGAAATTTTTAAAAATTCCAGGCGAATTTTAACGAATTCAGGAGAAATTCATAATAATTTAATTAATTTTTTGTCTGAAAAAAAAGATCTTCTCCTTTCGCTCCGCTGGGAATTGAACCACAGAAGTTCCGATTGCCGGTCGGGTGCTTTCCCATTAAGCTACTAGAGAGATCGAGAGAAGAAACTTTTTTCAGAATATACACGCATTATTTTGTAATATGGTACATATAAAATTTTCCAAAGAATCTGTATTATCGTCAGAGAATAATAGAAATTTGTAACGTCTTTTCAGACTAGATGGAAACACGAATTAAAAATTATTTTAATTAATTGTTTTCTGAAAAAGATCTCCTTTCGCTCCGCTGGGAATCGAACCACAGAACTTCCGATTGCTCTGATTGTTCTGAGGTTCGATTCCCAGCGGAGCGAAAGTAGAAGATCTTTTTTCAGAAAAAAATAATTAAAATTGTTTTTAATTAATATCTCCATCTAGTCTCAAAAGGCGTTAGAAATTTCTATTATTCCATCTAGCAAAATAATGCGTGTATTTTCTGATAAAAGTTTCTTCTCTCGATCTCTCTAGTAGATTAATGGGAAAGCACCCGACTGGCAGTCGGAGATTCTGTGGTTCGATTCCCAGTGGAGCGAAAGAAGATCATTTTTCAGAAAAAAAATTTTAATAATTTTTAATTCATATTTCCATCTAGTCTGAAAAGACGTTACAAATTTCTGTTATTCTCTGACGATAATACAGATTCTTTGAAAAATTCATAATACTTCCAAACAATTCATGTTAAATTGAAATGAATTGGAAAAGACGAGAAAAAATTCAAAAAATCTATTAATTTAAATTTAATTGGAGTCACTTTAGACGAATTAAAGAGAAATGAGGGGAATTCGATAAAAATCATCAAAATTCAAGAGAATTTCAAACAATTCAAAAATATTGAAAAATTCATTGAATTCAGTAGGTTGAAGGTAAGCTCAAAAAGAATTCAAGGGGATTCAACATTATTCGATGAATTAATTAATGGAAAGTTAAATTTCAGATTTGAAATGATTTCTTTATTTAATTCGGGATGAATTAAACGAAAACTAAAATAAATGTATTGAATTGAATAGAATTGATTGAATTTAGCAAAACTCAAATGAATTAAAGGTTTTAAAAGAATTCAAAACGATTTAAAAGAATTTTGCAAAAAATGAAATCTGAAGATTTTTTTCTGAAATTCTGAAAATTTCTTAGAATCTTTTAGAATATCCAAAAATATTTAAAATATTTTAAAATATTTTGAAATACCTTGAAGCTTCTTAAAGGACCTTAAAATTCCTTAAATTGAATTCAATTGAACATTCCTTGAAATCTTTTAAAATATCCGAAAATTTTGCAAAATATTTAAAATCTTTGGAAATGCCTAGAATTGTTTTTAAAAAACTTAGATCTCAGAAATCCCTCAATTCTAGCGAACAAATTCTTTGAAATCTTTAAAAATATTACAAATTCCCGTGAAATTACATAAAATTTGATATCTCCTGAAATCCTGGAAAATTTATTGAAATCCCTTGGAAGCTTTTGAAATTCCTTGAAATTTTTTAAAGCTCTTGAAAATTCCTTAGAAGTTTTAAAAATACCCTGAGATTTTTTAAATCCTTTGGAATACCTTCAAATTATTTAAATCTATTAAAAATTGAATTGAATCATTTAAAATACCTTAAAATATTTTTAATACTCTGAAATCATTTGAAATATTTTGAAATCTCTTTCAACTTTTCAAAGCTCTTGAAAATTTCTTCGAATTATTAAGTTATTAAAATCTATTAAAAATTCGTTACAAGTTTTAAGAATAGCTCAAGATTTTTTTAATCCTTTGGAATACCTTCAATTTATTGAAATATATTAGAAGCTCCTTGGAATCTTTTAAAATTTCCTATAATATTGCACATTTTTTTTAAATCTTTTGAAATCCGATTAAATTACGGAAATCTATTTAAGAAGTTTTAAAAGTACCTTAAAATACCTTAAAGTACTTTGAAATTTCTTAAAAATCTTTCAATTTTTTTTTAAGATCTTCTAAATTCCTTGGAATTATTTAAAATACACTAAAACACTACAAAACACACTAAAACACACTAAAAATTCAAAGTTCCTTGGAAGTTTTAAAAGTACCTTTAAATACCTCAAAATTTTTTTGAAGTCATTTGAAACCCTTTGAAGTCTTTTGAAATCCCTTGAAATCTTTTAAAACTCTTAAAAATTCTTTGTCAATTTTAAAAATAACCTAAAATCTTTCACATTTTTTGAAATATCTTCAAATTATTGAAATAAATTGAAAATTCCTTGGAATCTTTCAAAATTTCGTATAATATTGCAAATTTAAAAAAAAATTTGAAATCCGATTAAATTACGGAAATCAATTTTAGATGTTTTAAGAGTACCTTAAAATACCTTAAAGTACTTTGAAATTTCTTAAAATCCCTTCAATTTCTTTGAAGATCTTGAAAATTGCTTGGAATCATTTAAAATACGCTAAAATATTTCAAATCCTTTGAAATCCGATTTAATTACGGAAATGAATTAAAAGTCCCTCGGAAGTTTTAAATGTTCCTTAAAATACCTTCAAAATTTTTTGAAATCATTTGAAACCCTTTGAAGTCTTTTGAAATCCTTTGAAATCTTTTAAAACTCTTCAAAATTCTTTGCCAATTTTAAAAATAACCTAAAATCTTTCAAATTTTTTGAAACGTCTTCAAATTCTTGAAATGAATTTAGAATTCCTTGAAATATTTGAAAACATCCTAAAATCTTTGAAATTCTTCAAAAACTTTGATAATGCCTTGAAATCTTTGAAATCGTACGAAATTCCTCATTCCTTGTGAATAAATTCTTTGAAATTCCTTAAAATATTATAAAATCTCGTGAAATATTAAGAAATCTGATATTTCCTGAAATTGTAGAAAATTTATTAAAATACATTGAGATTTATTAAAACCCCTTAAAATCTTTTAAATGCTCGAAAATCTGCTGAAATCCCTTCAATTCTTTTTCAAACCCTTGGAATCTTATCAAGTACCCTAAAACCTTATAGGTCCTATAAAATCGTTCCATATTTTCCAAAATTTTAGAAAACTTTTTAAGATCCCAGAAAATTTTTGAGCTCTTAAAAATTTCATGGAATTAAAAAAAAAACTAAAATATTTAAAATCCCTTCAAATGATTCATATCTATCCAAATACCTCGGAATCCTTTAAAATACCCTAAAATCTTTCAAAAGATTTCAAGAAAATTAGAAAGTGACTTAAGTAATCTCTCATTAAAAAAATTACCTCTTTTTTTATACTTTTCTTCCCCTACTCCCCTACATTCCCCTACTTCCCCCCCTCACTTCTCCTAGCTTCCCCAGATAACACATCCCTTCCCCTACTTCCATTTCACAGCCCTCACTTTCCCCTTCCTACTCACCATCATTCCTAAGTATTTCCCTACTTTTCCAAACTTAAACTCACTTCTCCTGCTTCCTCTCCTCAATTTCCTCTACTTCCCCACCTCTCATTACCCCTTACTTCCTACTAGTTCGTATTTCCTCACTTCCCCTAGTTTCCCTCCCCTAATTTATGTTCCCTTTCCTCAATTTCTAATCATTTCCCCTACTTTAGCTATTCCCCTTCACTTAACCTACTTTAGCTACTTTCCTTCCGCTAATTTCCCCTACTTCCCCTACCCTTACTTCACCCTACCCAGCCTTCACCAACCTCCCAGCTGAGACACCCCTTCCCCTACTTTAATCTCACAGCCCTTACTTCTCCCTTCTTATTTATCCTCATTTTCAAGCATTTCCCTACTTCTCCTCACTCACACTCACTTCTCCTGCTTCATTTCCCTAAATTCCCCACCCCTAATTGATCCTTACTTCCTGCTAGTTCCCATCCCCTCACATCCCCTAGTTCCATTCCTTTAATTCACGCTACTCCATCTCCCCCAATTGCTCTTTATTTTCCCCTACTTTAGCTACTGTACCTACTCACCTCATTCCCCTTTACTTAACCAACTTCAGCTACTTTTCTTCCCCTCATTTCCCCCACTTCTTCTACCCTCACTTACCCCTCATCCGCCTTTTCCAACTTCATCCCCCGCTACTTTATCCTCTCCCCACTTCCTCAGCTAACACAGCATTTTTCCTACTTTAATTTCACAGCCCTTACTTCTCCCTCCCTATTTATTTTTCAACCTAAGCCTTTACCTTACTTCCCGTCACTTACATTTACTTCTCCTACTTCCTCTCCCTAATTCCCCCTACTTCTTCTGCCTAATTTCCCCTACTTCTTCTCCATAATTTCCCCATCACTCATTACCCAGTAGTTCCTGCTACTTCCCATCCCCTTACATCTCTAGTTCCCTTCCTCTAACTTACGCTTCTTCCGCTCCCCCAATTTCTCCTCATTTTTCCCTAATTGACGTATTCCCCTTCACTTAACCCACTTTAGCTAATTTTCTTACCCTCATTTTCCCTACTTCTTCTATGCTCAATTCATCCTTCGCCGCCTTCCCCAACTTCATCCTCCGCTACTTCATCGTCTCCTCACTTCCCCAGCTAACACACCCCTTCCCTTACTTCAATTTCACAGCCTTTACTCCCGTCTCTTCATTTATCCTCATTTCTAAGCATTTCCCCTACTTCCCCTAACTTACACTCACTGCTCCTGCTCCATCCCCCTTATTCCCCCTACTTTCCCACCCCTTATTATCCCTCACTACCTGATAGTTCCTATCCCTTGACTTCCCCTTGTTTCCTGCCCCTAGTTTACTTTACTTCCTCTTCCACAAGTTCTCCTCACGACCCCTACTTTCCCATCCATTATTTACCATCACCTTCTCTACTTTCCCCTTCCCTCATTTCCCTCATTTCCCCTATCTACCCCACCCTCCATTTCCCAGTACTTCCCTTCCCCTCATTCCCCCTCACTCCCCTCACCCGTATTTCCTCTCACTTCCCCAACCCTTATTTCCTCTCCACTCGAACAGACAGACACCTGACCAAAACTGTAAGTGTTTCTACCCGAAGCTACGAAACCCTAAAAATTGACTAAAAAGTGATTTGAGGAAAAGATTAAGTAAAAGTGACTGCGTGGCAGCCCTGATTATTCGTAAGAGTTACTAAAAATGCTTCTCACAGAAATTTCCTGAACTTGGCAAGTATTTATTTTAATTCTCTGACTTTTCCCTGACTCTCCCTGATAAAAAAAATTTCCTGACTTTTCCCTGATTTCCAGGTTTTTGCCTGACCAGCGTCCACCCTGTCAATAAAATAATTTTTATGACACATGCATGATTTCAGGCCTTTTCGACGCCTATAAAGCGGGGCTAAAGCTCTACTTTTTACTTCCTAAGGAGTAAAAAGTACTTTTTACTCCCTAGGGTCTGAAAAGTGACGTCAGAGATAAATAATGAAAATTATGCATCTATGAGCTCGCATTTTATGATTATCAGCCCACTCAGCGTAAAAAATGTGAGGAAATTTTGGGTGCAGATAATAGAATTTTGCGGTTATTTATGGAAAGTTACCGTATATACCTGTTAAATCACAATAAATGACCGAAATTTTTCATAAATTTCCGGAAATTTATGGAAATTTAAAAAAATGAATTTTGAGTAAGTTACCATATTTACCTGTGAAATTACCATAACTGACCGAAATGTTTCATAAATCTCCGGAAATTGATCGAAATTTTAAAAAATGAATTTTGGGTAATCTATGGTAAGTTACCATATTTACCTGTAAAATTACCATGAATGACCGGAAATTTTCATAAATTTCCGGAAATTTATGGAACCTTTTAAAAATGAATTTTGGGTAATCTATGGTAAGTTACTATATTTACCTGTAAAATTACCATAAATGACTAAAATTTTTCATAAATTTCCGGAAATTTATGGAAATTTTTTTAATGAATTCTGTGTAAGTTACCATATTCACCTGTAAAATTACCATAAATGACCGGAATTTTTCATTAATTTTTGGAAATTTATGGAAATTTTTGAAAATGAATTTCGGGTAATCTGTGGTAAGTTACTATATTTACCTGTAAAATTACCATAAATGACCAAAAATTTTCATAAATTTCCGGAAATTTATGGAAACTTTCAAACATGAATTTTGATTAAGTTACGATATTTACCTGTGAAATTACCATAAATGACCGAAATTTTTCATAAATTTCCTGAAATTTATGGACATTTTTAAAAATGAATTTTGGGTAATCCATGGTAAGTTACGATATTTACCTGTAAAATTACCATAAATGACCGAAATTGTTGGAAATTTTTTTAATGAATTTTGGGTTATCCATGGTAAGTTATTATATTTACCTGTAAAATTACCATAAATGACCGACATTTTTCATAAATTTCCGGAAATTTATGAAAATTTTTAAAATTAATTCTGTGTGAGTTACCGTATTTACCTGTAAAATTACCAGAAATGACCAAAATTTTTCATAAATTTTTGGAAATTTATGGAAATTTTTAAAAATCAAATTTGGGTACTTCATCGTTAGTTACGATATTTACCTGTAAAATTAAAATAATTTACGAAAAATTTTCATAAATTTCCGGAAATTTAGGGAAACTGAAAAAAATCAATTTTGGGTAATTAATGGTAAGTTACCATATTCACCTTAAAATTACGATGAATGACCCAAAATTATCATTAATTCCCGCAAATTTATAGATGTTTTTAAATTGAATTTTGGGCAATTTATGGTAAGTCACCATAAATCACCTCTAAAAATACCATAAATTAGGTTAACATTAATTTCACGCTTCATTAAACAAAGTCTAATATTGACTGAAATCATGACTGTATTTCGAGAAATGTCTGAAATCATCCATTTGTTATAAAAAAAAATATCGTATGCGCCAAGGGGGAAAAGCACCTTTTCTCCCCCTAGGTGCATAATGTACTATTTTTTATTGATGAATTAGTTTTCAATTAATTAAATTAACTTACGCTACGGAATCTCGCACCCTCTGCGCGTAACTTGTTCGTACCTCTCGTCATCTTCGGAGTAGAAACTGGAACATCTGAATACCTGGAGAGCGTCGACGGTCTAGGATCTACGTTTAAGTTTGCTCCAGCTGATGGTTGATAAGCCCCTGGCCTTCTCTGATCAATACCATCGTATCTCCGAAGGTGATACCTAAGAAAAAAAACGGCTGGAAAATAAGTAGGAAATAATTTATATTTAATTTGTTAATAATTATAATCGTTTTTCATATGCTAAATTGAAACATTTCTAGTAACAAATTAAAACAATACCACTATTACTTTCGTATAGAAATTTATGCAATTCGACTCATTTAAGGAAGTATCTTTAACTAAAATAAAATTCACAGTGGACGAAAAAAAAATTATTTTTAAAATTCCCTGACTTTTCCATGACTAATTTTTTCCCCTGAAATTTAATATTCGAAAACCAAATTCGAATCTTGTGAAAATTTTAATATAGAATCTTTTACAAATGGAATAAGACAAACGTAAATTTGAATTCAGAACTGAATAAAACTAAAAAAAGAGACTAATGAACATAATAATGTGCCTAATGTTATTTCAAATTCGAAAGAATTCAAAAGAATTCAATTTATAAAACTTCAAAAGAATTCGATTTATAAAACTTCAGAAGAATTCAAGTTGAATTCAAAGGAATTCAAATGGATTGGAAAACAATAAAAAAAAAGTTTAAAAAATTCCACTGATTTCAGTTAAGTTGGAATGCATTTAGAGGAATTAGAAAAAATTAAAAGAATCTCATGAAATGCCTAAGAATTCAATATGAGTTTGAAAGACTTCAAGATAAATGAAAAAAAAACTTTGAAAAATTCAAAAAGTCCATTGGATTAAGTAGGATTGAGTGCATTTAGAAGAATTCAAGAGATTAAAAAACATTTAAGAGAATTCCGCAGAATTCAAAAGAATTCAAAAGAAATTGATAATTCCTGAAATCCTGGAAAAAATATTAAAATACCTTAAAAGCTTTTAAAATCCCTTAAAAACTTTTAAATTCTTCGAAATCCCTTGAAATATTCCCAGCCTCTTGAAAAAGCCTTGGAATCCTCTAAAATACCATAATATATTTCAAATCTTTTCAAATTCCTTCAAATTACTTAAATTAATCAAAAATTCCTTGAAACGTTTTCAAGAAAATTCCGGGGAATCTTTTGAAATACCATAAAATATTTCCAATCTTTTAAAATCCCTTGACAGTTTTTAGAGTTCTTGAAAGTTCCTTGGAATTTTTTTAAATACCCTCAAATATTTCAAAACCTTTGAAATCTTTTGAATTCCTTCAAAGCCTTTTAAATTCCTTGGAATTAAAAAAAAGCTGAAATCTTTCAAATCTTTTTGAATCACTTTAAATTATTGAAATGTATCAAAAATACACTAAGAGATTTTGAATCCTTCAAAATTATTTCAAATCTCTTAAAATTTTAAAAGCTCTTAAAAATTCCGTCGAATTTTTTTAAATACCCTCAAATTTTTCAAATTCTTTTCAATCCTTCAAGTTATTGAAATCAGTTGAAAATTCTTTCTTTTTTTTTTTTGAAATATACTAAAACCTTTGGAATCTTTGGTAATACCTTAAAATACCTTAAAATATTCGAAATTCTACGAATTCCCTCAATTCTTGTGAGTAAATTTTTTCAAATCCATGAAAATAAAATTGCTCGAAATTTTATAAAATCTGATTTTAATTTCCTGAAAATCTTTGAAATCTTCGGGAATCTTATGAAATCCCTTAAAATCTTTTGAAATATTCTAAAACCTTATAGGTCTTTCAAAATTATTCTACATCTTCCGAAATTCTTGAAAATTCTTTAAAACTCTCTGAAAATATTTGTATGTTCCTTAAAATAATTGATAACCTTGGGAATTCCTAAAATTTTTTAAAATCCCATGGAATTTTTTGAAGCTCTTAAAATCTGCTTAGGATTTTTTATAATACCGTCAAATTTTTTAAAATACTCTGAAATTTTCCAAATTTGTTTAATCCTTTTAAATTATGGAAATAAATTGCAAATTCTTCGGAATCTTTGAAATATGCTAAAATCTTTGCTAATACCTTGTATTTTTTAAAGATTTTTAAAATTCTCCAGAAGTTTCACATATTCCCTAAAATCTTTAAAATCCTTTGGAATACCTTCAAATTATTGAAACCTATTCAAAATTCCTTGGATTCTTGTAAAAAAATCCTAATATTTCAAATCCATTAAAATCTTTTGAAATCCGTTGAAATATTGTATCGCTCTTGAAAATATCTTGAAATTTTCAAAAATACCTTGAAATTTTTTAAAATACTCTGAAATCATTCAAAATTGGTTAAATCCTTTCAAATTATGGAAATAAATTTAATGATTAATGTTATTTTTACGACGAGGGTAATTCAATAATTAATTTTTTATGTTAGATATTGCCGATTACTGTCCAAATAATTTTCTGGAGAAACGAGAAAAAATCTGCCTTAGCCCGGATTTGAACCGAGAACGCCACTATTCATGAGTGAGCGTGAACCAATTACGCCACCGGGGCTTCAGTAGATAGTTTCTCGTTTCTCCTATAAAAAGATGCAGACCTTGATTATTTTTCTTGTGGATATAGAAGAAACGAGAAACTATCTGCTAAAGCCCCGGTGGCGTAATTGATTAACGGTCTTCTCGTGAATAGTGACGTTTCCGGTTCAAATCCGGGCCGAGGCTGATTTTTTCTCGTTTCTCCAGAACATTATTTGACCAGTATTCTGCAATATCT
>CAKNYM010051363.1:24588-48846 GCA_932195095.1 Andricus curvator | reverse complement strand
GTTTCTCCAGAAAATTATTTGACCATTATTCGACAATATTTAACATCAGAAATTAATTAATTAATTACCCTGGTCGACAAAGAAAAACATCAATTATTAAGTTATATTTAGTTTCGGTGAATGTATTCAGATTAAAATTATTCACTGAAAATTCACAGGTTATAAAGATGCAGTCAGCGTCATCCTGTGGATATAAGAGAAACGAGAAACTATCTGCTGAAGCCCCGGTGGCGTAATTGGTTAACAGTCTGCTCGTGAATAGTGGAGTTTTCGGTTCAAGTCCGGGCCGAGGCAGATTTTTTATCGTTTCTCCAGAAAATTATTTGTCCAGTAATCGGAAATATCTAACATCAGAAATTGATTAATTAATTACCCTGGTCGACAAAATAACATCAATTATTAAATTATATTCAGATTCAGTGAATGTATTCAAATTAGAATTAATCGCTAAAAATTCACAGGTTACAAAGATGCAGACCCGCGTCATTTTGTGGATATAAGAGAAAAGAGAAACTATCTGCTGAAGCCCCGGTGGCGTAATTTGTTAATTATGAATAGTGGCGTTCCCGATTCAAATCCGGGCCAAAGCAGATTTTTTTTTATTTTCTCCAGAAAATTATTTGACCAGTTATCGGCAATATCTAACATCAAAAATTAATAAACTGATTACCCTGGTCGACAAAATAACATCAATTAATTAATTATATTCAGATTCGGTGAATTTATTCCGATTAGAATTATTCACTGAAAATTTACAGGTTACAAAGATGGAGACCCGCGTCATCCTGTCGATATGAGAGAAACAAGAAACTATCTTCTAAACTCTAAAGCCCCGGTGGCGGAATTGGTTAACGCTCCACTCGTGAATAGTGGCGTTTCCGGTTCAAATCCGGGCCTTGGAATCTTTTAAAATACCCTAAAATACCAAAAATCCTTCGAAATCTTTCGAAATTTCTTAAAAATTCTCCGGAAGTTTTAGAAATTCCCTAAAATTTTAAAAAATATTGGAAATACCTTCAAATTATTGAATTCTATTCAAAATTTCTCAAAATCTTCTAAAATTCCCTAACATATTTCAAATTCATCTTGCGAAATCTCTTGACATTTTTTAAAGCTCTTAAAAATTCCTTGGAATTTTCCAAAATACCACAAAAGCTGTAAAATTCTTTTAAATCCCTTCAAATTAATTGAAATGAATTAAGAAAATTTTGGAACCTTTTTAAATATCCTACAAATTTTTAATAATATCTTGAAATATTTAAAGTTCTTTGAAATCCTACGGAATCACTGAATTTTTGTAAATAAATTCTTTAAAATCCAGTAAAATATTCTAAAATCTTGTGAAATCGGATTAGGATTGAAATCCTTCGAGAATCCTTGGGAATTTGTTCATTTCTTGCAAATAATTTGAAATCTTTTCGAATACCCTAACATATTTGAAATCCCTGAAATTTTTTATTTTGAAATTACCTTAAAAATTTTTTAAATCTTTGGAATCTTTGAAACATCCTAAAATCTTTGATAATACCTTGTTATTTTTAATGCTTTTTTTTCAGGAAGATTTAGAAATTCCATAAAATCTTCAAAATCCTTTGAAATAACTTCCAATTATTAAAATCTATTGAAATATTTTAAAATACCTTTAAACTTTTCGAAACTCTTAGAAATTCCGTGAAATTTGTCAAAATACCCTACATTTTTAAAATTTTTTTTAAATCTGTGTAAATTATTGAAATGAATTGCTAATTTCTTGGACTCCTGGAAATATCCTAAAATCTGTGGTAATATTTTGAAAAATTTAAAACCATTTGAAATCGTACGAAATTCCTCAATTCTTATGAATAAATTCTTTAAAATTCAGTAAAATCCCGTGAAATCTGATTATATTTTCGGAAATGATGGAAAATTTATTAAAATACCTTGAGAGCTTTCAAAATCTTATAAAAACGCTTCGAATCTTTTAAAATATCCTAAAACTGTATAGGTTCTATAAAATCGTTCCATATTCTCTAAAATTCTAGGAAATTCTTTAAAATCCCAGGAATATTTTTTAAATTCCTTAAAATCATTTATATCCGTCGAATTTCCTTGAAATTTTTTTTAACTCTTGCAAATGCTTTGAAATCTTTTAAGAAACCCTAAAATATTTAAAATCCTTGGAAATCTCTTGAAATTCTTTCAAACCTTTTAAAGCTCTTTAAAATGTTCTGAAAGTTTCAAAAAATCCTTCAAAACTTCAAAATCCCTTGGAATACCTTCAAATTATTGAAATATATTTAAAATTCTTTGTAATATATTAAATACCCTAAAATATTTTGAATCTTTGGAAACATTTCAAAATCCTTTGAAACTCTTCAAAGCTCTTGAAAATTCCTTGATATTTTTAAAAATACCCTAAAATCTTTAAAATCCTTTGAAATCTTTTGAAATCCCATGAAATTTTTTAAAGCTTTTAACAATTCGTTGAAATTTTAAAAATACCTTGAAATTTTTCTAATTTTTTAAAATTCTTTTCAATCATGGAAATAAATTGCAAATTCCTTGAAATAATTGAAATATCCTGAAATTTTTTTTTAACTCTTAAAAATTTCATGGAATTTTTTTTAATATCCCAAAATTTTTTTAATCTTTTAAATTATTATTGAAATCAATTTTAAATTTCTTGAAATCTTTGAAATATCGTAAAATCTTTGCTAATACCTTGTAATTTTTTAAAGCTCTTAAAGATTCCTGAAAATTTTTTTAAATACCTTGGAATTTTTCTAATTTTTTAAAATTCTTTTCAATTATGGAAATAAATTGCAAATTCCTTAAAATAATTTAAATATCCTGGAATTTTGTTTAACTCCTAAAAATTCCATGGAATTTTTTGAAATACCCCTAAATATTTTAAATTCTTTTCAATCTTCTAATTTTTTGAAATTAATTGCAAATTTTTTAAAATTTTTTAAATATCGTACAATCTTGGCTAATACCTTGTAATTTATTAAAGCTCTTATAAATTCCTTAATTTTTTTTTAAAATACCTTGAAATTTTGCTAATTTTTAAAAATTCTTTTAAATTATGGAAATAAGTTGTAATTTCCTTGAAATATCCTGGAATTTTTTTAAAGGTCTTGAAAATTCCATGGATTTTTTTTTAAATACTTTAAGATCTTTCAAATTCTTTTAAATCTTCTGAATTATTGAAATAAATTGCAAATTTTTTGGAATCTTCAAAATATCGTAAAATCTTTGCTAATAACCTTGTAAATTTTTAAAGCTTTTAAAAATTCCTTAGAATTTTCAAAAACACCTTGAAATTTTCCTAATTTTTTAAAATTCTTTTCAATGATGGAAATAAATTGCAAATTCCTTGAAATAATTGAAATATCCTGGAATTTTTTTAAAGCTCTTAAAAATTTCTTGGAATTTTTCTTAATATCCCGAAATCTTCAAAAAATTTCAAATCTTTCAAATGATGGAAATCCATTGCAAATTTCTTGGAATCTTTTAAATATCGTATAATCTTTGCTAGGACCTTGTAATTTTTTTAAACTCTTAAAAATTCCGTAGAATTTTTGAAAATACCTTGAAATTTTTCTAATTTTCCAAAAAAAATTTTAAATTATGGAAATAAATTGCAAATTCCTTGAAATAATTGGAATATCCTGGAATTTTTTTAAATCTCTTACAAAATTCCAAGGAATTTTTTTAAATACCCTAAAATCTTTCAAAATCTTCAAAATTATTTAAATCAATTGCACATTTCTTAGAATCTTTTAAATATCGTAAAATCTTTCCTAATACCTGGTAAATTTTTAAAGCTCTTAAACATTCCTTAGAATTTTAGAAAATACCTTGAAATTTTTCTAATTTTTTAAAATTCTTTTAAATTATGGAAATGAATTTCAAATATTGCAAAATGCAAAATTTCTTGAAAGAATTGAAATATCCTGGCTTTGTTTTAAAGCTCTCAAAAATATCATGCAAACTTTTTAAATACCCCAACATTTTTTTAATTCTTTTAAATCTTCTAAATTATCGAAATCAATTGCAAATTTCTTGGAATCTTTGAAATATCGTAAAATCTTTGCTAATACCTTTTAATTTTTTAAAGCTCTTAAAAATTCCTTAGAATTTTTAAAATTACCTGGAAATTTTTCTAACTTTTTAAAATTCTTGTCAATTATGGAAATAAGTTGCAAATTCCTTGACATAATTTAAATATCCTGGAATTTTTTTAAGCTCTTAAAAATTCCTGGAATTTTGTTAAATACCCTAAAATCTTTTAAATCTTCTAAATTATTGAAATCAATTGCAAATTTCTTGGAATATTTAAAATATCGTAAAACCTTGTAATTTTTTAAAGCTTTTGAAAATTCCTTAGAATTTAAAAAAAAACCTTGAAAATTTCCTAATTATTTAAACTTCTCTTAAATTATAGAAATAAATTGCAGATTCCTTGAAATAATAGAAATATCCTGGATTTTTTTTAAGCTCTTAAAAATTCCATGGAATTTTTTTAAATACCCTAAAATCTTTCAAATTCTTTTAAATCTTCTAAATTATTGAAATCAATGGTAAATTTTTTGGAATCTTTCAAATATCGTAAAATCTTTGCTAATACCTTGTAATTTTTTAAAGCTCTGTAAAATTCTCAGGAAGTTTGAGGAATTCCCTAAAATCTTTGAAATCCTTTGAAATACCTTCAAATTATTGAAATATATTCAAAATTCCGTAGCATTTTTAAAAATGCCCTAAAATTTTTAAAATCCTTTGGGATCCCTTCGAATTATTTAAATCAATTGAAAATTTCTTGGAATCGTTTAAAGTACCTTAAAAAAGTGACTAAAAATTGATTTGTGAAAAAAGTGACTGTGTCGCAGCCCTGATTATATTTTAGAATTTCTTAAAGTGCTTCTCACAGAAATTTTCTGACTTTGCAATTTTTTCAAAATTTGTTTTTCACCTGTAATCGTTATCAGAATGCGTTGACCGAGTCGTCCTCAGGGAAATTCCTAATGCAGAATCAGCTGATCTTTGACTGGCTCGAATCGATCGTCGAAATGATGGTGCTCTACGTGTATTTCCAGGAAATCTCCTGAAAAATTATCTTTCAATATGGACATTATGGTGGTCCAAAAATTTTTTTTTCGAATTTTTATGCAAATCGTCCAAAAATTTGTTCGAATCCACAAAATAATAACTCAAATTTTTTTTATTTTGAAAAAATCATATTTAGAAGTGGCGCAACTCACATGAAGCTGAACACGTATTTCCCATAAGAAAAAAAGATGTTTTTGTCAATTTTATTCAGAATCGTCAATATCAGTTGAATCAAGTTAAAACTTAAAATTTCTCTTCACAATAAGCCATAGAATACGAATAAAATATGAATTTTTACATGTCACCCCCATAAGTCTGTTTTATAGAGTTCCAAGAAAACCCCCATGAGTGAAAAAATGGGTTTTGCGAGTTTTTAACGCCAATTATGATTTTTTTGCATTTTTTAAAATTCAGATTGTTTCTAATACATTTAATACTACTTTATACAGATAATTGGATGTTAACATAAATTGTTTAAAGAATTTATTATTGTTTTTTGGCCATTTTCTATTAGAATAGAGTGAGAAAGTCAAAATTTTTTCAAAAATTTTCAATTTTTTGTCCAATTTTCAATTAGAGTAAAGTAATACTTAATTATTGTTAACAAATATAATTGTTTAAACAATTTATTATTACTGTTAAAAATATTCTCTCAGAATAATGCTAGATAACTGCAGTTTTTACAACAATTTTCTACTTTTTCTCCAATTTTAAATTAGAATAAGGAAAATAATTAATTACAGTTGACAAAATTAATTGTTTTAACAATTTATTATTATTTTAAATGAAATTTTAAATATCTTTGAATAATGTTAGAAATTTGCCGTTTTGTCTGAAATATTCAACTTTTTGTCCACTTTTCACTTATAGTTTGGTAATAATTATTAAAATTTAACAAAAATAATTGTTTAAAAAAATTATTATTGTTGTTTCTGAAATTTTTCACTTTTTGCAAATTTTCACTTAACAATTTATTATTGTTCGTAATTATTTTTCCTCAGATAATTGCTAGAAAGTTGCAGTTTTTTCTGATTTTTTTTTACTTTTTGTCAACTTGTTACTTAGTGAGTTGATATTTATTGCAGGTAATAAACATTTCAAATATCTGCTTCATTTCAGAAAAATATATTCAGAAAAAAAGATTGTTTAAAAAATGATACTCTATAATCTTTGTTTATTATTTGTTCATAACTAAAAGGCCAAAAAAGTTATCAATATAAATGAAGATAGTTATAAACAATATAAATTTGTTTTAAAAATTATGTTTGCGAAATTGCATTCAATATTACCTCACTCTAAGTGAACGCTACAAAAAGTTGAAAATTTCAGAAGAAACAGCAATATATAAATAAATAAATAATAAATAAATAGATGAATAATAATAAATAAATAATAAATAAATAATAATCAATGATAAATAAATAATAAATAATAAATAAATTAATAATAAATAAATAATAAATGAATAATAAATAAATAATAAATAAATAATAAATAAATAATAAATAAATAATAAATAATAAATAATGTATGAATGAATAATAAATGAATAATTAATAATAATAAATATATAATAAATCACTGATAAATAAATAAATAAATGAATGAATGAATGAAGGAATGAATGAATGAATGAATGAATAAATAAATAAAAATAAATAATAAACTTCATGGGTTGTGCTCTGGAAGATTGCGAGGACGATTATAAATTCCCGAATAATAAGATTCTCGAATTGTGAAATTCTCGAATAACAAAATTACAGAATTATAGAATTCCCAAAAAATAACATTCCCGACAGAAAATTGCCAAATTATAAAATATCCGAACTAGAAAATTTCCGAATTTAAACACATTTATTTTATTTATTTCATTAAAAATACATTAATCAAATATTTTTATAAAATGAAATTATATTTAATGTTTAAAGTTTCTAAAATTATTGTGTGAATTTAAAATAACTATAATTGAAGAAAAATTTCATCCAGAAATATATTTTTTCAATTATTGTTATTTTAAATTTAAACGATAATTTTAGAACCTTTGAACATTAAAAATAATTTGTTTGTTATAAAAATATTAATTATACAGTATTATGATAATATAATATTTCCAGAATTTTGTAGTTCGGATATTTTATAATTCGACAATTTTGGGTCAAGAATTTTATTATTCGAGAATTTTCAAATTGGGGAATTTTATTACAATGAACTCTCGCCTATTCCAAGGGCCGCGAAACGTAAGCATTTGGGTATTTCAAGGCTGAAGTGTCCCCACCTCTACCGCGAGTCGTGGGGTGATTTGTCAAGCGACGTCCATTGGCTGCCGCGGCCTCGTATAGTTGCGCGCGCCGTTAGCATGTGCGCGGCCTTGAATTTGCGCATCATGCATGCCAGTGTTTTTCAAGTGTTTTTTTTGACGTACGACGTGAAAAATATAACATTTCCTTCAAATAGTACAGTTTTCCGACTGAAAATCAATACAATAGAATTAAAAAACGATTCAAAATTTCGCGGAATATTCATTTTTGTACCTGACGTCACGGTCATGCTAGGACAGGTTGAAATGTCAGGAATGTTTGCATTATTGGTAAATCTGGACATGGGACTCCATACGCCTTTTTGGAGAAAATATTCTAAACGTAAAAGTAAGTTATAATGAATAGTAATATTTTTTTAATGTAAAATGCATTTGACTGACAAAATACATTCTATACTTGACAAATATCACTATTCTGACATTTATGACTTACTTTTATGTTTAGAATATTTGTTTGAAAAAGTCGTATGCATTTTCATGACGTCATGCTAAAAAACTCAGTTCAAACCAACAAGGGCTGGCCGCTCTTCGCGCCTCTTTCTAATTGGAATATTCCAGCATGTAGGACTTGAAATAGATAAGCCTTGGAATAGATGCGCCTTGGAATAAGCGAGAGTTCACTGTATTCGGAAATTTTCCAATTCGGGAATTTTATTTTTCGGGATTTTTTAGTCATCCCGCGTACTCGCCCTAAATATAATTTTTTTAACAACAAAAAAGCGCATTTATTTTTGTGTGGATTCAAACAAATTCGGGATCGATATGCATGAAAAATCGACAAAGAAATTTTTCAATGCATTCTTGGACCAATCCAATGGAAATTTCTAGATCTCAAAAATTATATTGAGTCAGTGCAGATTCTGTTAATAAAAAATACTTCACAAAAGCAATTGAATTATAAAAACACAATAAAAAAATTGCATAATCAAATTTCGTCTTACTGTATAATTATTAATCATCTTCATTGGTTTTTATCATTTTATCCATATACTTGTATTGTGTTTGATACTTTCATTAAAAATGTATCAATCAGTGTCAGAAAAGACAAATTAAAGTAATAATTTTTAGGCGAAGAGGAAATATTATGTACTTTGTTCGTTGATGTAATGACAGGATATACATACGAAGATTGACGGACAGACTGCGCTCTGGAGAAATTTTTACGAGGTCTCTTTTTCTTCGGAGGTCGAGTGCACACGTAACAGCAGACCTTCCAATATAAAAACCTGAAGCACATTGTAGAGAAAAATTATTTGAAATACGTCAGTAAGAAATTTTCACGCTATTTTCTTCTCTGGATTTCGAAATATCTGAGAATATTTGAAAATACATTTTCCACTCGAAATGCAATTTTGTATTAAAATTACTTTATTTTATGTGAAAATAATCGTGGATAGCATAGACATATTAATTACGAAAATAAATGTTGATTATTCAAATGAAAATAAATGCGTATGGAAAAGTTCAGGATTCAGGGAAAACTGATAACAAATAATGATATCTGTAAATGGGTGAAAATTAAAAAGTTAAAATTATTTGATTTCAAATTAAATATAAAAATAAAGTTTATTTAAAAATTTTTAATTTCATAATTTAACTATTTGGTTTGGAATTCGTTTTTTTTTTTGTAAAAAATTAATCATCTCGGTTCAAAATTGAATGATTTGATTGGAAATTTTTGTGGAAATTTGTGGCTTGTTATGCCTATCTGAATTCTCTGCATTGTTTTTCAAAAAACCAGAATTTTTTCTATCAACTTCTATAAAAATGTAATTTTTCTCGTAAACTATGAAAGATATCGTAAAGGAACGAGAAGAATTTCTAATAGAACATTTTTAGACGTGCAAATTTTTATCTTAAAATTTTTTCCTTTTTGTCACTGTTTGCAAGAAGAAGTAGAAAATTCGATTGTAAAAAAAAAATTCTTCTGGCCACAAAATTTCTTTAGCCAGCATGAAACTTACAACACATCTTCCTTTTTAAATTAAAAATGGAAAAAAAAAATTTCCAAAAAATATAAGGGTGGCTTTTTTGAGAAAATCGACTTTCAAAGACAATAAATGCTATGAGAATCAAAAAGTTAACAATAAATATCTCAATTAGGTCAAAAGTTATAGAGGTTTAAAAAAACAAATCGGAGTTTAAAAAAAAAATCACCAAAAAATAATTGATAAAAAAGTTGTAGATCTTTTTGGCAAACAACTTTTGACTATTCATATTTTTTCGTAGATTGTGTCGTTTGTCCAAAAATTTAATTTTTTTATTTTTAATGATGTTTTTTGACGAATAAAACAAAAACTACGCGTCCTATCAATAATTAATTCAAAACATAATTGTAGATCTTTTTTCGGTGCACAATTTTTGTCTATTCATCTTTTCTAGCGTCTTGCATAGTTTGACCAAAAAATGGAATTTTTTACTTTTCATTATTTGTTGTGAGATCAAAATTTGAATTTTCGATTTTTCAAGAAAATTCAACAATTTGTTATAGTAATCTTATAGGGCTTTCAAAAATCAACGTTTTTCTTTTTTTGATTTTTTTCATATCGTGCGTTGTTTGGCTTAAAATGTTCATTTTCTTTTCTCTTTTTTTTTAATTTTGAAAATGCTATAACTCTGATAATTTCCTTTTTATCGAAAAAAGTCCTAAGAATAAACTGTTCGAATTTCCGAGTACTAAGAATAGCCGTACATAGAATTTTCAAATCTTAAAAGAAAATGGTCTCAAAAATTAAAAAAATTAATGTATAGAATTCCCGAAAATGAAAACAAGAACCCGACGACCAAATTTGGACAACCACCATAAAATTCTTCTATTGTAATTAAAAAAAAAAATTTTTATTGACAAAAATAAAAAAGAGGAAAGAAAAATTATTCTCATTCAAAAAATTAAAAAAAAAATCTTATTTTTCTTCTCATTTTCCCCCTCTTTTTTATTGTTGTCCAAAGAAATTTTTTTAAGAAAGTTTTTTTTTTAAATTACAATAGGAGCATTTTAGGGTGGTTGTTCAAATTTTGTCTTTGGATTCTTGTTTTGATTTTGAGGAATTCTATACATTAACTTGAACTTCACATTTATCTTCTCATTTTTCTTTCCTCTTTTTTATTTTTGTTTGAAGAAAATTTTTTATTTTTAATTGCAATAGGAGCATTTTATGGTGGTTGTCCAAATTTTGTCGTTGGATTCTTGATTCAAAATACATTCGATTTCCTCTATTTTATTTTTGTCCAAGGAAATATTTTTTAGTTTTTTTTTAAAATTACAATAGAAGCATTTTATGGTGGTTGTCCAAATTTGGTCGTTGTATTCTTGTTTTTATTTTCAGGAATTCTATGCATCAACTTGAACTTCTCATTTATCTTCTCATTTTTATTTTTTATTTTTGTCCAATGAAAAATTTTTTTTTAAGTTTTTTTTTTAATTACAACAGCAGCATTTTATGGTGGTTGTCCAAATTTAGTCATTGGATTCTTGTTTTTATTTTTAGGAATTCTATACATTAACTTGGCTTCTCATTTTTCTTTCCTCTTTTTTATTTTTGTCCAAAGAAAATCTTTTTTATTATAAAAAGTTTTTTTTTTAATTACAATAGGAGCATTTTATGATGGTTGTCCAAATTTGGTCGTTGGATTCTTTTTTTTTATTTTCAGGAATTCTATACATTAACTTGACTTCTCATTTATCTTCTTATTTTTCTTTCCTCTTTTTTATTTTTGTCGAAAGAAAATTTTTTTTTTAAGAAGTTTTTTTTTTAAATCACAATAGGAGCATTTTATGGTGGTTGTCTAAATTTGCTCCTTGTATTCTTGTTTTTATTTTCAGAAATTCTATAAATTAACTTGACTTCTCATTTTTCGTTCCTCTTTTTTATTTTTGTGCAAAGAATTTTTTTTTTCTTTTTTTTTAAGAAAGTTTTTTTTAAATTACAATAGGAGTATTTTAGGGTGGTTAATCAAATTTTGTAGTTGGATTTTTGTTTTTATTTTCAGCAATTCTATACATTAATTCGAACTTCTCATTTTTCTTTCCTCTTTTTTATTGTTGTCCAAGGAAAAAAATTCTTTTTTTCAGTTTTTTTTTAAATTACAATACGAGCATTTTATGGTGGTTGTCCAAATTTGGTCGTTGTATTCTTGTTTTTATTTTTAGGAATTCTATGCATCAACTTGAACTTCTAATTTTTCTTTTCTCTTTTTCATTTTTGTCCTAAGAAAAATTTTTTTTGTAGAAAAAGTTTTTTTTTAAATTACGACAGGAGCATTTTATGGTGGTTGTCCAAATTTGATCCTTTGATTCTTGTTTTTATTTTCAGGAATTCTATACATTAACTGGACTTCTCATTTTTCTTTCCTTTTTTTTATTTTTGTCCAAACAATTTTTTTTTTAAGAAAGTTTTTTTCTAATTACAATAGGACCATTTTATGGTGGTTGTCCAAATTAGGTCGTTGGATTCTTGATTCAAAATACATTCGATTTCCTCTTTTTTATTTTTGTCCAAGGAAAAATTTTTTTTCAGTTTTTTTTTTAAATTACAATAGGAGCATTTTATGGTGGTTGTACAAATTTGGTCGTTGTATTCTTGTTTTTATTTTCAGGAATTCTATGCATCAACTTGACTTCTCATTTATCTTCTTATTTTTCTTTCCTCTTTTTTATTTTTGTCGAAAGAAAATTTTTTTTTTAAGAAGTTTTTTTTTTAAATCACAATAGGAGCATTTTATGGTGGTTGTCCAAATTTGGTCCTTGTATTCTTGTTTTTATTTTCAGGAATTCAATACATTAACTTGACTTCTCATTTTTCGTTCCTCTTTTTTATTTTTGTGCAAAGAATTTTTTTTTCTTTTTTTTTTAGAAAGTTTTTTTTAAATTACAATAGGAGTATTTTAGGTGGTTAATCAAATTTTGTAGTTGGATTTTTGTTTTTATTTTCAGGAATTCTATACAATAATTCGAACTTCTCATTTATCTTCTCATTTTTCTTTCCTCTTTTTTATTTTTGTTCGAAAAATTTTTTTTTTTTAAATTACAATAGGAGCATTTTATGGCGGTGGTCCAAAATTGGTCGTTGTATTCTTGTTTTTATTTTCAGGAATTCTATGCATAAACTTGAACTTCTCATTTATCTTCTCATTTTTCTTTTCTCTTTTTTATTTTTGTCCAAAGAAAATTTTTTTTTTTAAATTACAACAGGAGCATTTTATGGTGGTTGTCCAAATTTAGTCATTGGATTCTTGTTTTTATTTTCAGGAATTCTATACATTAACTTGACTTCTCATTTTTCTTTCCTCTTTTTTATTTTTGTCCAAAGAAAATCTTTTTTATTATAAAAAGTTTTTTTTTAATTACAATAGGAGCATTTCATGGTGGTTGTTCAGATTTGGTCGTTGGATTCTTTTTTTTTTATTTTCAGGAATTCTATACAGTAACTTGACTTCTAATTTTCCTTTCCTCTTTTTCTATTTTTGTGCAAAGAATTTTCTTTTTTTTAAGAACGTTTTTTTTTAATTACAATAGGAGCATTTTATGGTGGTTGCCGAAATTTGGTCGTTGTATTCTTGTTTTTATTTTCAGGAATTCTATGCATCAACTTGAACTTCTCATTTATCTTCTCATTTTTCTTTTCTCTTTTTTATTTTTGTCCAAAGAAAAATTTTTTTTTTTTGGAGAAGTTTTTTTTTAAATTACAACAGCAGCATTTTATGGTGGTTGTCCAAATTCAGTTGCTGGGTTCTTGTTTACATTAACTTGACTTCTCATTTTTCTTTCCTCTTTTTTACTTTTGTCCAAAGAAAATTTTTTTTATTAAGAAAAAGTTTTTTTTTAATTACAATAGGAGCATTTTATGGTGGTTGTATAAATTTCGTCGTTGGATTCTTGTTTTTATTTTCAGGAATTCTATACATTAACTTGACTTCTCATTTATCTTCTTATTTTTTATTTTTGTGCAAAGAATTTTTTTTCTTTTTTGTTAAGAAAGTTTTTTTTTATTTACAATAAGAGCATTTTAGGGTGGTTGTTAAAATTTTGTAGTTGGATTTTTGTTTTTATTTTCAGGAATTCTATACATTAATTCGAACTTCTCATTTTTCTTTCCTCTTTTTTATTTTTGTTCGAAGAAATTTTTTTTTTCAATCACAATAGGAGCATTTTATGGTGGTTGTCCAAATTTTGTCGTTGTATTCTTGTTTTTATTTTCAGGAATTCTATGCATCAACTTGAAATTCTCATTTATCTTCTCATTTTTCATTTCTCTTTTTTATTTTTGTCAAAAGAAAAATTGTTTTTTTTTTAGAATTTTTTTTTTATTACAACAGGAGCATTTTATGGTGGTTGTCCAAAGTTGGTTCCTGGATTCTTGTTTTTATTTTCGGGAATTTTATACATTAACTTGAATTTTCATTTTTCTTTCCTCTTTTTTATTTTTATCCAAAGAAATTTTTTTTTTTTTTTTTTTTTTTGAGAAAATTTTTTTTATTTTTTTTATTTGCAACAGGAGCATTTTATGGGGGTTTGTCCAAATTTAATCGTTGAATTCTTGTTTTCATTTTCAGGAATTCTATACATTAACTTGACTTCTAATTTTTCTTTCCTCTTTCTTATTTTTGTCCAAAGAACAATTTGTTTTTTAAGAAAATTTTTTTTTTGTAAATTATAATAGGAGTATTTTATGGTGATTGTCTAAATTTGGTCGTTGGATTATTGTTTTTATTTTCAAGAATTCTATACATTAACTTGAACATCTCATTTATCTTCTCATTTTTCTTTCCTCTTTTTTATTTTTGTTCGAAGAAAATTTTTTTTTTTTAATTACAATAGGAGCATTTTATGGAGGTTGGCCAAATTTGTTCGTTGGATTCTTGTTTTTATTTTCAGGAAGACAATGCATTAACTTGACTTCTCATTTTTCTGTCCTCTTTTTTATTTTTGTCCAAGGAAAATTTTTTTTCAGTTTTTTCTTTCAAATTACAATAGGAGCATTTTATGGTGGTTGTCCAAATTTGGTCGTTTTATTCTTGTTTTTATTTTCAGGAATTCTATGCATCAACTTGAAATTCTCATTTATCTTCTCATTTTTCATTTCATTTTTTTAATTACAACAGGAGCATTTTATGGTGGTTCTGAAAATTTGTTCGTTGGGTTCTTGTTTTTATTTTCAGGAATTCTATACATTAGTTTGAGTATTGGATGTTAAATACGATTTTGAATTTTATTTTAATCTAATTTCAAATACTAAAATTTTAATTTTGTAAATGCTCTAACTTTTTATATTTTCATTCAAAATAGCTGAATAACGAACTTGACCTTCAATTTCCGACACTAAAAGAGTGTACCAAAGGCCAATCTAAAAGTTTGCTTCTTTCAAAAGTTATCGTGCTCACAGACAGACATACAGGCAGACACATTCTTAAAAACGGGTTTTTTTGGGTTCAGAGTATCTCAAAACGTGGAATTTTACAAAAACGCGAGAAAATGACCTCTGATTTGTTTGAAAATTAAAAAAAAAAATATCTAGAGGTCGCTCAAGGTCATTTTAGGGCAAAAATGTAAATTCTTAATTGAATTGAGCCTATTTATTGATTATTCATTTCTGACGCGTATGAATTTTGTTCTTTACAAGTCAATATTGCACTCAGATTTTTTTCAGATTTTTATTATGACATTCAAATGTGGCTCAAGGTCATTTACTTAATAAAATGTTGATTCAATGCAATTTTCTCTAGTTTTTTTTCTATAGAGAAGCAGTGTCAATTTATTAATTTCGCCAAGAAAAAATTAGTCAAGTTGTTTAATAAATGTTTGTCATATTATTTGAAGGGCATTCAAGGTCATTTCGCAAAAAATGAGCTTTTTGTAAATTGTGATAATGAAAAAAGAGTGCCAAAACTTACACATTAGATGTTAGTTTATCGCCAACTAAGTGTTTCCCTTTTTTTTCCTAAAATGTAAATCATTACCCCTTCTTCTGCACTTATGATAATTAATTATTCGGATTTACAATTTAAAAACAAAACTGGATCATATATTAATGAAGCTGCGATATCCTACTGTTTTTAACGTCTTCCAATTTTAATTTAAAGCAAGATAAAAAAAAAACTAGCATGAAAAAAAAAATTGGTTGAATGACCATTTTTCACAAAATGACCTTGAATGACCTCAAAGTAATATGACACGCAGTTATTAAACCTTTTGACTAATTTTTCGCGCAATGAATAAATTGACACTGTTTATCAGAAAAGAACTAGAGAAAATTTAATTTAATCGACATTTTATTAAGAAAATGACCTTGAGTCACCCTTGAATGTCCTTGTAAAAGTCTGAAAAAAATCTGAGTGCAATATTGACTTGTAAAGAACAAAATTCATACGCTTCAGGAGTGAATAATCAATAAATAGCGACAATTTAATTAGGGATGGCCACTTTTGCCCTAAAATGGCCGTGAGCGACCTCTAAAAAAAAAAAATTGATTAGCAGTTCGAACTCGAAAGTTCATTGCCTCACTACCCGATTCGGGTAGTGTTTCTAGGTGGATATTTACTACCAATGTGGGCTCAGCACACCCACGACGGGCCAACAGGACGCCGTATTCCTGAACGGCCACCCATCCAAGTACTAACCGTGCCCAACAATGCTTAACTTCAGTGATCTTACGAGAACTGGTGTTTTCAGCGTGCTATCGCCGTTGAGCGACCTCTAAATATGTTCTAAAATTCTGAAACAAATTAGAGGTCATTTTCCCGGCAAAAAAAACAATTTGCAGAGGTCCCAAGCTGAATTTGAAAAAAAAGCAAAAAAAATCGCACTTGTATACAATGTTTCAAGTTGGCCAAGAATTTGAATTTCTCTCGTGAATATATGTTGTCTTAATTTAATGGGGTGATAGTAATGCGATAGTAGTACGAATTATGGTATAATGGAACAAAGCTCATATGTCCAATCATTATTAAAAGCCACGGTAATGTCTGCTAAAATGCGATGGTATTAATGGGCTGCGTTTAATGAACTGAAAGCTACTGCAGAGGCGATGCATCTATAATTCCAAGAGTAGAAATTTGCATTCCACTGTAGAGTGTTAAGCTTAAAAATTTATCACCGTGCTTTTACAAAATTGGGATAATGTGAATGGACACAGCTGAAAGCAACACAATTAGGCTGATAAATCATTCCGACCCTCTTTCTTTCTACAAACAAAGAACAGCAATCAAAAATAACATCAAGGAATCTGTATTATCATCAGAGAATAAAAGAAATTTTTAACGTCTTTTCAGACTACATGGAAAAATAAATTAAAAATTATTTTAATTAATTTTTTTTTCTGAAAAAAGATATGCTCCTTTCGATCCGCTGGGAATCGAACTACAGAAATTCCGATTGCCGGTCGGGTGCTTTCCCATTAAGCTACTAGAGATATCGAGACAAGCAACTTTTTGCGTGTATTTAATAATATTTAATTTTTATATTATTTTTACATGATTTTAATTTTTTTTCAATTTAATAAATAATGCATGTATTTTCTGAAAAAAATGTCATCTCTTGATCTCTCTAGTAGCTTAGTGGGAAACAACCCGACCGGGAATCGGAAGTTCTGTGGTTCGATTCCCAGCGGAGCGAAAGCAGAGGATATTTTTCCAACAAAAAAAGTAATTAAAATAATTTTCAATTCATATCCCCATCTAGTCTGAAAAGACGTTAAAAATTTATTTTATTCACTGATGATAATACAGATTCCTTGGTTTGATATGTATCACCTTGCAAAATAATGCGTGTATTTTCTGAAAAAAGTTTCTTCTCTCGATCTCTCTAGTAGCCTAATGGGAAAGCAACCGACCGGCAATCGGAAGTTCTGTGGTTCGATTCCCAGCGGAGAGAAAGGAGAAGATCTTTTTTCAAAAAAAAAAAAAAAAGTATTTAAAATAATTTTTAATTCATGTTCTCATCTAGTCTGAAAAGACGTTGAAAATTTATGTCATTCTCTGATGATAATGAAGATTGATTTGATATGTACCACCTTGCAAAATATTGCGTCTATTTTCTGAAAAAAGTTTCTTCTCTCAATATCTCTAGTAGCTTAATGGGAAGCACCCGACCGGCAATCGAAAGTTCTATGGTTCGATTCCCAGCGGAGAGAAAGGAGAAGATATTTTTTCAACAAAAAAGTAATTACAATAATTATCAATTCATATTCCCATCTAGTCCGAAAAGATGTTAAAAATTTATGTTATTCTCTGATGATAATACAGATTCCTTGAAATTAATTTAACTTGTACCGCCTTGCAAAATAATGCGTGTATTTTCTGATGAAAGTTTCTTCTCTCGATCTCTCTAGTAGCTTAATGAGAAAGCACCCGACCGGCAATCGGAAGTTCTGTGGTTCGATTCCCAGCGGAGCGAAAGGAGAAAATCTTTTTTCAGAAAAAAATTAATTGAAATAAAAAATAACATTTTCACAAATCACTGGAAGAGGGGAAGTAGGGGAAATAAGAAGTAGACAAATAGGGGAAATAAGGGGAATAGAAGTAGGGAAAGTAAGGGGAAATTAGGGGAGGGGATATAACGAGAGGTAAGGGGAAGTAATAGGAAATTAAAAAAGGGGAAGGGGACGTAATAGGAAATGAGGGTAGAGTTTGTAGAAGAAGTGGTAAATAAATTATTTTAAAGAAAATTAACGTGGGTACTAAATTAGGTTCAATTTAAAACGCATTAAAATCCTATATCTACAGTAAAAATATTGAAGTTTTGACAAAATGGATGAATTTTTAACCAATTAGTCAAATTTTCAACTAAAAATATAAATTCTCAACCAAAAAATCAACATTTTACAAAACAAATCAAGTATATTTAACAAAATACATAAATTTTTAACTGAAAAAAAAAATATTTTGCAACCAAAAAACGAGTGGATAAATTTACAGTTGAAAAAATTAATTTGGATGCGAAAAAGAACAGATTTTTAACAAAATAGTAAAATTCTCAAGCCAAGAGTGATTAATTTTAAACAAACAGTTGCATTTTTAACCAAAAAAGAATTAATTTTTACCAAGAAGATTAATTTTATATAAAAATGACGAATTTTAAACAAAAAGTAGATTTTTGAACCAAAAATGAATACATTTCCAGCCAATTACTTGATTTTTGAATAAAAAAAGATTAATCTGATTTATCGATAAAAAAAGATGTCTTTTTAATGAATGGTTCAAATAAGTCGAATTTTCAAACAAAAAAGATTAATCTACCACCAGAAACTATTTTTTTTCTTATTTGAATTTACTTTTATATTTGTTCTGAATGTTATAATGCTATAAATTATATATATTTATTTTATTTAAATAATTGAATCTTTCAGAAGACGGTTGAATCTTCAATCCAGGAGAAAGAATTTTCTGTTTAAATAAACAAATTTTCAACAAAACAGTTAAATTTTGAACCAAAAAAGATGAATTTTCAACAAAATAGTTGCATTTTTTACCGACAAAATATACATTTTTAATACGAAATTTTTAGAAGACAGTTCAATTTACTACACAGAAAGTTCAATTTTCAAACAAAAGAGTTTAATTTTCAACACAACATTTAAATTTTCGATAAAATAGTTGAATTTTCAACCTACAAAGATGAGCTCTCAACACAAAAAAATAGTTTATAATTCAGCTAAAAAAGATAAAACTTCAACCAAGAAGAACAATTTTCAAAAAAAAAAAATAATGACTTTTCCAAGAAATAGTTAAATTTTAAATGAAGAGTTGAATTTTCAACTAAAATGATAACTTTTCGAACCATACAAAACGAATTTTCAATAAATATTTTTCAATCAAGAAAGAAAAAAAGTTCATACAAATTGTTGAACATTCAAGCCAAAAGATCAATTTCCTGTAAAACAGTTGAATTTTCAACAAAAAAATAGGAATTTTCAACCAAAAAATTGAAATCTCCAACAAAAAAGGTAATTTGTAACCAAAAATAAAGAAGTTCCTTTTCTAGTCAAAAAAATTAGTTCCAAACAAAAAAAAAAGAATTTTTAACACAATTGTTCAATTTCAAACCAATCAGTTAAATATTTTTAACAAAATAGTTAAACTTTTAAGAAAAGACTTGAAATTTGAAAAAATAAGGAAATTTTCGCCTAAAAAGAAGAATTTTCAACCAAAAAAAGAAGGAATTTTCACAAAAATAATAAATTTCAAAAAAAGATGAATTATGCACTAAAATGATGAGTCTTTAACCAAAATAAAAATACATTTTCAACAAAATAGTTAAACTTTCAACCAAGTAGTTGAATTTTCAACTAAAAAAGAGACAAATTAAGCCAAAAGTGGAATAGTTCAATTTCCAACTTCAAAAATTAATTTTCAATGAAAAATGTAATAGCTGATATTTTCAAGAAAAAAAATATTTTAATTTTTTATTTAAAACCAGTTGGATTCAACCAAAAGAGAGAAATTTTTCACAATATAGTTGAATACTCGATGAAAAACCAATTAATTTTCAAGCAAACTGTTGCAATTTTAACCAAAAAAAAAGTTTTTAGAAAAAGAGTTCAATTTTCAACCAAAAAATATTTTTTATTCAAGAAGGAAACACAATTTCAACAAATTTGTCTGATTTTATATAAAACAGTTGAATTTTTCTAAAAAAAAGTTAATATTTAACCAAAAAGTTCAATTTTTTACCAAATAGTTGAGTTTCTAAAAAACATTGTAATTTTCAAGAAAAAAAGATGAGAAAATTGTGTTTAGCAAAAAATTGTTCGTAACAAAATAATTGTTAACAAAATTGCTGAATTTTCATCATAATAATTAAATTTTCTACGAAATAATAGAATAACAAAAAAAATATCAATTCTCAACCAAACATATAATACTAGATTATTGAACCAAAAAAAAAAAAGTAAAAAAGCACAATAAAAAAAAGTTCGATTTTCTTGTTGGTCTAAATAAAAAAGAATACGTTTTTTTCAATTTATAATTATATAACATCAAAAATATTTTTTATCAAAACAGAAAAAATGTGTGATAATTTATTTTAAATGCAGATTAATTCTCATGGGTGAGAATATTGAAAGATACAAAATTGCGTCACTTATTGAACCAAAATACATCCGATTTGAGAAAATTTTGAAGGCTTGCCCCTGAAAGTATTCCCCTTGGCAAAAAAAGTTACCACGTATATTTTCTTTTTGAAGTGAAACTCTTTGTGGAGGGGAGTGAACTGAAAAATACGACTGAACGTACGTACGACTGAACGTACGTACGACCCTACCGTATGTACGACTGAACGTGCGTACGACCGAACGAACAGATTCAATAATTCTCTCCTCTCTCTCTCTCTCTTTCTCTCTCTTACTATGCAATTTCCTCAAAGCTCATGATGATTCCTCACGAACAATTTCAAAGTCAATCCATCAAAGTTTCACTTCTGCCGTGTGCCCCCACTGCCACACACTGGTTTTTCAGATTTTTTTTCTTTTTTTTTTTTTGCTCAAGTCTTTAGGAAGATACAAAATTTATTGATGTTATCTAATTAAAAATGTCTTGAGGTCTTCCATTGTCATCATCAAACATGATCCGGATCAATAACACCTCAAAAAATCTTTTTAATAAATATTAATTAAATTCTTTTTAAATCGGAAAATTGCTATTCTCTGTGCATAGTCGTTTTAGCATAAAATCGATTCTACTTTTTATGGAAGAAACATAAATCCGAATATGAAAATGCAGTAAAAAGTTTTACCTGAAACTAGATGCCATGATGTCACCGATGTTGGAAAGACACAGGAGCATCAGCGGTATACCCAATATGGCATAAAATATCGTTACGACCTTCCCATTTCGAGTTTTTGGTGCGATATGGCCATAGCCTAAAGGAAAAAAAAATGTGCATCAATATTTCGTCAAGAGGTATTAATAGTACTGTTAAAAAATATTTCAAAGTTCCGAAACATTAGAGACATTGCAGAAAAGAAATTTTATGACCGGGTGTTACTGACCTCGAAATATTATGATGATTTTTCAACTCAATTGTTGAATTAAAAAAAAAATTAATTTCTATTTCAATAGTTGCATTTACAATCAAATAGTTGAGCTTTCAAGAAAAAGACACTCCAACTGAAACAGTTGCATTCTGAACCAAATAGTTGAATTTTCAACCAAGAATTTTTCTACCAAAAAATATAAATTTTCTAGACAAAAATATGAATTTGTAACAAAATAGTTGAATTTTATATACAAAAGATTACTTTTCAACAAAATAGTGGGATTCTCAACAGAATATTTGAATTTTTAAACAAATAGTTGAATTTTCAATTTAAATACTTGAACTTTAAAAAAAATTAATGATACGAAAAAAATTGCATTTTCACCTAAATAAATATAACAAATCATTTTCATTCCAAAAGCAAAAATTTCTAACAAAAATGATTAATTGTTGACCAAAAACGATGATTTTTGTAAAAAAATAGTTGAATTTGAAACAAACAAAGAAAGAAATTTTCAACAAAATAGTAAAATTTTTAAAAAATTAGTTGAATTTTTAACCAAGAACTTTTCTACCAAAAAAATAAATTTTCTACATAAAAAGACAAATTTTCAACAGAATAGTTGAATTTTATATAAAAAAGGATACATTTTTAACAAAATAGTGAAATTTTTAAACAAATTGTTGAATTTTCAATCCAAATAGTTGAAGTTTGAAAAAACATAATTATCAAACAGTCGCATTTTCATTCAAATAATTATAATAAATTATGTTCAATCCAAAAGTACAAATTTCTAACAAAACAGTTTGATTTTTGAGCAGAAGCGATGATTTTTGTAATAAAAGAATTACATTATCAATTAACAAAAAATAAATTTTCAACAAAATGCTTGAATTTTTAACTAAAAAAGTTAATTTTTTATTGCTTTGGTTGAATTTTTAAATGTTGAAGATAAATGTTCAACTAAAAATGAAATACTTGAATTTTCAGTTACAAAATTTGATTATTAACGAAAAAAATGGATTTTCGACCCCAAAGGTGAATTTTCAGCTAAAATGATGAATCTTCGAATAGAAAAAGTATTTTTTCACAAAGGAGTTCAACTTTATAAATTGTCAACAAAATACGTAAATTTTCAACCAAATAGTTGAATTTCCAACTAAAAATGGAATCGTTTAATTTTCTGTTAAACAAATTAATTTTTAAAAAATAGCGACAAAATAGTTCAATTTTCAAACAATGAAATGAATTTTCAACAAAGCAGTTCAACTTTCAAACAATTAGTTGAATTTTCAACAAAAAAAGTTAAATCTCAGGAAAAATGTAATAATTCAATTTTCAAATGAAAACGATCAATTTTTAGACAAATGTGAAGTAGAGAATTTCTTACTGAAGAAATTTAATTTTCAACAAAAAATTCTAATTTTAAACAAAATAGTTAAATCTTCAAAATCTTCAATCAACAAAATGAATTTTCAATAAAGTAGTTCAACTTTCAAACAAATATTTAAATTTTCGACCAAAAAAGATGAATTTTTAATAAAATATTTGAATTTTCTACAAAATAATTGCAACAAAACAGTTGAATCTTCAAGACAAAAATAAGAATTTTTCACAAAATAGTTGAATTTCAAACCCAAAAATATGAATTTTCAACAAAAACCTTGATTTTTAACCAAAAATAGAATAGTCTAATTTTCTGTTAAAAGAAGAATTATTTTTATACAAAAAAAAAAAATATATCAACAAAATAGTTTAATTTTCGAGCAATAAAATTAATTTTTAACAATGTAGTTCAATTTTCAACCAAATAGTTAAACTTTCTACAAAAAGAATAGAATTTTCAACAAACAATAATAATTTGTTCAAATAATTATTTTTTCTAAACTAAATTAATTATTAACTCACGCCAAGTGAAATGTAGACTAATAGTTAAAAATTTCAGAAATACAGCAATTTTCTTAACATTATTCAAATTAAATATTGCAAACAATAATAATTAATTGTTCAAACAATTAATTTTGTTAACATTAATGAATCATTTAACTCACTCTTATTGAAAATTGGACCAAAAGTGGAAATTTTTTGATTGAAAATTAAACTATTTCATTAAAAATGACCTTTTTTGTTGAAATGTTGAAAAATTGATGAAAAATGGAAATGTCAAAAAAAATTTGACATTTTTTTACTTGAAATTTTGGCGTTTTTTCTACATTTTCATAGAAAAAGGGATACTAAATTCTACATAACACCTATAAATTTGATTACAGTAGGTTAAAAAATTTCTGAGATGTAGGATTTTCAGAAAAATGCATGAAAAAATTCAAAGTGACGTCATTCCTACAATTTTGAAATTTTTTCAAAAAATTTTCACCACAATATCTTACATACCTAATACTATTATTTTCTCCAGTTTAAAGAAAATCGCCCTTATGGCTAACAACTCTGATATTCCTGACCTAGAACCTCTCACCAGGCAGTTGGTCGAAAACAGGGGAAAAAGAGGAATTCTTCAAAAAGGGGTAAAAGAGGGGGTTATACTTCCGAAAATGTCACCTTAACATATTGACTAGATACTTGGCCTAGGGGCTCCTCTTAGACCCTAGTTAATCGCACTAAAAGGATTTTTTTCGTAGATCAATATAAATTATAAATAATTTTGACTTTTTTTTTTAATTAGTTTTTTTCAAAATCTCGAAAAATATTAATTTTTAAAAGAAATGTTGTTCACAAAAGTTTTAGATCTCGTCGAAACACATATTTTTTATATTCATACTTTTTTTCTAAAATTAATATTTTACGAGAAAAATGACAAAAATGAATTTTCAGATTTTTTATTGGGAAGGGCATTGGAAAAGGGTTCGGCATGAGTGAAGGGGGGGG
>CAKNYM010051363.1:0-24578 GCA_932195095.1 Andricus curvator | reverse complement strand
TTAGTCATTTTTCTCCAAAAATATTTATTTCAGAAAAAAATTATGTGTTTCGACGAGATCTACAACTTTTGTGAATAACAATTTTTTCCAAAATCGATATTTTTCAAATTTTGAAAAAAAAACTAATTTAAAAAAAAAGTCAAAATTATTAATAACTTAATTTATATTGCTCTGTGCCAAAAATTTTTTTAGTGCATTCAACTAGAATCTTAAAGGAACCCCTCAACCGTATTTATACGCACTAAAAGGATTTTTGGCGCAGATCAATATAAATTATTAATAATTTTGACTTTTTTTTTAATTAGTTTTTTTCAAAATCTCGAAAAATATTAATTTTGAAAAGAAATGTTGTTCACAACAGTTTTAGATCTCGTCGAAACAGATATTTTTTTTATTCATACTTTTTTTCTAAAATTAACATTTTACGAGAAAAATGACAAAAATGAATTTTCAGATTTTTCATTGGGAAGGGCATTGGAAAAGGGTTCGGCATGAGTGAAGGGGGGGGGGGGGCATTTACAGGGCCCAAGATGAGGACGCGTGTATTTTTTTGGGCGTTAGAAAAGGGGATCGGCGTGAGTGGATGTGAACCACAGCATCTTCACCCACTCACGCCGAACCCCTTTTCCAATAGCTGATCCCTTTTCCACTTCAATTTTAGTCATTTTTCTCCAAAAATATTTATTTCAGAAAAAAATTATGTGCTTCGACGAGATCTACAACTTTTGTGAATAACATTTTTTTCCAAAATCAATATTTTTCGAGATTTAAAAAAAAACTAATTTTAAAAAAAAGTCAAAATTATTAATGACTTAAGTTATATTGCTCTGCGACAAAAATCCTTTTAGTGCGTCCAACTAGGGTCCAAAAGGAACCCCTAAACTGTGGTTGAGCGCACTAAAAGGATTTTTGGCGCAGATCAATATAAGTTATTAATAATTTTGACTTTTTTTTTTAAATTAGTTTTTTTTCAAATCTTGAAAAATATTCATTTTGAAAAAAATTTTGTTGACAAAATTTGTAGATCTCGTCGAAACACATATTTTTTATATTCATACTTTTTTCTAAATCTAATATTTTCTGAGAAAAATGAAAAAAAATGAGTTTCCAGATTTTTTATTGGAAAAGGGGGCGTTGGAAAAGGGGTCGGCATGAGTTGGGGGGAGGGGGGGGCATTTAAAGTGCCCAAGATTAGGACGCGTGGTTTTTTTTTTTGCGTTGGAAAAGGGGGTCGGCGTTAGCCGATGTGAACTACAGCCTCTCCAACCACTCACGCCGAACCCCTTTTCCAATAGCTGATCCCTTTTCCACTGCAATATTTGTCCTTTTTCTCCAAAAATATTGAATTTAGAAAAAAATTATGAATATAAAAAATATGTGTTTCTCCGAGATCTACAACTTTTGTGAACAACATTTTTTTCCAAAATCAATATTTTTCGAGATTTAAAAAAAACTAATTTAAAAAAAAAGTCAAAATTATTAATGACTTAAAAGTAAAATTTCTCTGCGCCAAAAATCCTTTTAGCGTGTTCAACTAGGGTCTAAAAGGAACTCCTAAATCGCAGTTGAACGCACTAAAATGATTTTTGGCGCAGATCAATATAAGTTATTCATAATTTTGACTTTTTTTAAAATTATTATTTTTTTTTTCAAAATATCGAAAAATATTGATTTAGAAAAAAAATGTTTGGGACAAAAGTTGTAGATCTCATCGAAACACATATTTTTTATATCCATACTTTTTTTCTAAAGTTAATACTTGTCGATAAAAATGACAAAAATAAATTTTCAGATTTTTTATTGGAAAAGGGAGCGTTTGAAAAGGGGTCGGCATGAGTTGGGGTGGGGAGGGCCATTTAAAGTGCCCAAGATTAGGACGCGTGGTTATTTTTGGGCATTGGAAAAGGGGGTCGGCATGAGTGGATGTGAACCACACCCTCTCCACCCACTCACGCCGAACCCCTTTTCCAATAGCCGATCCCTTTTCCACTTTAATTTTTGTCATTTTTCTCCAAAAATATTGATTTTAGAAAAAAAATGATGAATACAAAAATTATGTGTTTTGACGAGATCTACAACTATTGTGAACAATATTTTCTTCTAAAATCAATATTTTTTGAGATTTAAGAAAAAACTAATTTTTAGAAAAAGTCAAAATTATTAATGACTTAAGTTATATTGCTCTGAGCCAAAAATCCTTTTAGTGCGTTCAACTAGGGTCTAAAAGTAACCCCTGGGCCAAGTTTTAAGTCAGTATTCTTGGGTGACCTTTTCGGAAGTATATCCAAAGAGGGGAACAGGAGAAAGAGTGTGAAGTTGGCGTAGATAAAAAAGGGGGCGTTGGAAAAGGCGTCGGCATGGGGGGGAGCACATTTGAAGTGCCCAAAATTAGGACGCGTAGTTTTTTTTTTGTGGGGTTGGAATAGGGGGTCAGCGTGAGTGGATGTGAACCACGGCCTCTCCACCCACTCACGCCGAACCCCTTTTCCAATAGCTGATCCCTTTTCCACTTGAATTCTTGTCATTTTTCTCCAAAAATATTGATTTTAGAAAAAAATGATGCAGTAGAAAAGTATGTGTTTCGACGAGGTCTACAACTTTTGTGAAAAACATTTTTTTCCAAAATCAACATTTTTCGAGATTTTGAAAAAAAAAATAATTTAAAAAAAAAAGTCAAAATTAATAATGACTTAAGTTATATTGCTCTCCGCCAAAAATCCTTCTAGTGCGTTCAACTAGGGTCTAAAAGGAACCCCTCAACCGTGGTTGAACGCACTAAAAGGATTTTTGGCCCAGATCATTATAAGTTATTAATAATTTTCACTTTTTTTTAAAATTAGTTTTTTTTTCAAATTTCGAAAAATATTGATTTTGAAAAAAATGTTTCTGACAAAAGTTGTACATCTCGTCGAAACACATATTTTTTATATTCATACTTTTTTCTAAATATAATATTTTTTGAGAAAAATGAAAAAAATGCGTTTCCAGATTTTTTATTGGAAAAGGGGGCGTTGGAAAAGGGATCGGCATGATTTGGGGTGGGGGGAGTAGGCCATTTAATGTGCCCAAGATTAGGACGCGTGGTTTTTTGTGGGCGTTGGAAAAGGGGGTCGGCGTGAGTGGATGTAAACCACAGCCTCTCCACCCACTCACGCCGATCCCTTTTTCTAATAGCCGATCCCTTTTCCACTTCAATTTTTGCTATTTTTCTCCAAATATATTGATTTTAGAAAGAAATGATAAATATAAAAAGTATGTATTTCCACAAGATCTACAACTTTTTTAGATAAATTTTTTTCCCAAAATTAATATGTTTCGAGATTTAGGAAAAAAATCATTTTTAAAAAAATTCAAAATTAATAATGACTTAATTTATATTGCTCTGCGCCAAAAATCTTCGTAGTGCGTTCAACTGGGGTCTAAAAGGAACCCCTAGGCCAAGTGTCAAGTCAGTATTCTCGGGTGACCTTTTCGGAAGTATATCTAAAGAGGGGAACAGGATAAAGAGTGTGAAGTCTGCGTAGATAATTTATACGAAGCCTTCGTTTTGGCTTCCTTGAGAGGATCAGTTATGTTTTTCAATGATACCTCTAATTCGAACGAATCCATTGACCCTGAATTTAAGTGGCATAAACCATATGTTTGAGATATTATAATTAGACATGAAAACAGAAGTAAATTGCTGCTTGGAAAGGTCGTTATCGTTTTATGCGCCCACTTCTTCACCTTGATTTTTAGCTATTCATTCGTTTTTGGTTGGCTGAGTACGGCTAAGGTATGGCCAAGGTGGTGAAATCCCACGTACTACGTACGTGGGATTTCACCATACATACTGTGAGATTTATGGGATGATTTGTACGCGGATGGCAAGGACGATAAGGAGGACAAGGTCTCGAGAAAGAAAGATGAGTGATGTCAAAGGAGAAAAAGCAGAAGCAAGGAAAAGGACTCGGTGAAACTGCAAGGTGGAGCCAATTGATTCTTTCACCGCATAAAAATTTACATTGATAGATTGTACGCTCAGCGAAAATCCCTCTTTCCATTTTTCCATCTTTTCAATTTTCAATCAAATAAATAAAGGAGGAAATATACTTTTTAGAAGGTTTATCCTTCCTTTTCTTAAAAATTTTTAGTTACGAGATCATTGAGATATATTGTTGTCGGAAATTTTATTGGCTGTTTTAAGTTTCTTTATTTATTAATGAATATTACGAATTTTCTGCACCATTAATTTTTTACATCAAAATTTCCAAATAAGTTATTTTATTTCATGAGCAAATCTATTTCTGATTGTTTCTAAACATTAAGGAAAAATGTGAACATTTTAATTGTAAATGATTTTTTAACATTGGAAAATAATTATTTTCTTTACATTTTGCTATCACGCTATAATTTTTCAACTTTTTCACACTTTTGAAATGATGAGAAAAATTATCTTATCGACTTAAACTTAGAATATCTCAATTTACGATGCCGGTACCAGTGAAAAAAAATTGTCCGTACCGATAATAAAATTGCTCTTTTCTCCGATATGAAATGATTCAAATTTTATTTTGAAAGTTTAATTTTCAGTTACTTCAATATATTTCAAAAATTTTGGCTCTAACTGTAGATTTTTTATTTACAAGTCTTTTAAGAATTTTGAAAGGGTTCAAAAAAATAATCGAATTGTCTTAACAATCCTAGGAAAATTAAAAAAAAATGGAATAAACAAAAATTGAATCGAAGAGAATATATAAAAAGATTTCCAGATATTTCAAAAGATTTGCAGGATTTTTTCAAATTTTAGAAAAATTTAAATCTTTTAAAAAAATATTTCGAAGGTTTGAAAAAATTGCGAAAATAGTTTTAAAATTTGAAAATAATTTTTAACAAATTTTGTTTTCATCTACATGTTTGAAGATTTTAAATGAAAAATTTAGAATTCTCAAGAATTTTAAAAGGTTTCAAGATAATAAAAAGAAGATTTCTGAAATTGTGAAAAAAAATCTGGAATATTTGAAGGCATTTTTTTAACGTAGATTTTGGAAGATTTTGAACAGAATATTTAGAAGTCTTAAGAATTTTGAAAGGTTTTAGAAAAATGAAAATTTTTTTTTTCTTTGAAAAGATTTTGAGTTTTCTAAAATTTAAAAAAAAAATCTGGAATATTTTGAAGCATTTTTTTTTATTTTTCAGTATTTTTCAAAATTTGAGTAAAAAATGAAATAATTTTAGAGGATACTTGAAAAAAAAAATTCAATTAAAAAAAAATCTTTTTCAGAATTTTGAAAGGTTTCAAGATAATAAAAAAATGTTCTTTATATTCCTGGAAGAATTTCAAATTATTTCTTTATTTTGAAATATTAATTTTTAAAGAAAATTTGAAAACATTTAAAAAAATTTCTAAACATGACGAAAAAACTCTGGAAGATTTAAAGGCAATTTTTTTTAATATGAAAGATTTGGAAATTGGAATTTTTTAAACAAATATTTATAATATTTTCTTTGAAGAATTTATACAGAATAAACAACTTTTTAAATCTTCTTAAGATTGATAGAAAAATTAAATATGATACTTTAATTTGAAAAATTTATTTAAAGAAAATATTTAAAAGGATTTCACAAAATTTTGAAAGATTTCTAAAATTGTGAAAAAAATCTGGAATATTTGAAAGTAATTTTTTTAAATGTAAATGTTGGAAGATTTTGAACAGAAAACTTAGAAATCTTAAGAATTCTCAAGGGTTTTAAAAGAATAAAAGATTTTTTATAAGATTCTTAAAAAAAATTTTTTGTTAAAAAAATTAATTTCAAGAGAATATTTAAAAAGATTTTAAGTTTTCTACAATTTTTAAAAAAGAATCTGGAATATTTTAAGGCATTTTCTTTATTTTGCAGTATTTTTAAAAATTTGAGAAAAAATTCGAATAATTTTAGAGGATATTTGAAAGTTTTGAAATGAATTCAAAATTATTTGGAAATTTAAAAAGATTTTTAAAAACTTAAAACAAAGTGCAGATATTTTAAGATTGAAAAAAAATCTTTTTAAGAATTTTGAAAGGTTCCAAGATAATAAAAAAATTTTCTTGAGATTTCTGGGAGAATTTTAAATTATTTTTTATTTTTTAATATTAATTTTTGAAGAACATTTAAAAACAATTCAAAACATTTATAAAAATGTCAACAAAAGATCTGAAAGGTTTTGGGGCTACTATTTTAAAATTTAAAAACATTTCAACAAATTTCTAAACATGAAGAAAAAACTCTGTAAAATTTGAACGCAATTTTTTTAATTATGAAAGATTTTTTAAAGTTTTAGGAGAAATTTGAATTTTTTAAACTAATATTTATAAGATTTTAAAAGAATAAAAAATTATTTACAATTTGAAAAATTAAAAAAAAATGTTCAATTTAGTTCGTTCTAAAGATTGATAAGAAAATTAAATATGGTACTTTAATTTAACAAATTTATTTAAAGAGAATATCTAAAAGGATTTCAAAAGTTTTTGAAAGATTTCTAAAATTGTGAAAAAAACCTGGAATATTTGAAAGCAATTTTTTAAAATGTAAATGTTGGAAGATTTTGAACAGAAAATTTGGAAGTCTTAAGAATTCTAAAGGGTTTTAAAAGAATAAAAGAATTTTCATAAGATTCTTAAGAAAATTTTTTTTAGTAAAAAAAATTAATTTCAAGAGAATATTTTAAAAGATTTTAAGTTTTCTAAAAAATGTTAAAAAAGAATCTTGAACATTTTAAGGCATTTTTTTTATTTTGATGTATTTTTAAAACTTTTAGAAAAAATTTAAATCGTTTCAAAAGATATTTAGAATTTCTGAAAAGATTAAAAAATGATTATAATTCCACAAGATTCTCAAAATTTGTTCAATGTCAATATATCAAGATTTTGAAAAAAAATCTGAAGCTTTTAAAAAATTTTGAAATCTTTCAAGAAAATAAAAAACTTTTTAAAACTTCCTGGGAAAATATCAAATGATTTTTTATTTTGAAAAATTAATTTGATACAACAAATTTAAAAAGGTTTCAAAAAATGTCGAAGAAAACCTGGAAAATTTTGAGTCAATTTTTGTAAATTTTTAAAAAATTTCAAAGTTTCAAGAATAATTTGAGTCAGTTTAAAAGATGTTTGAAAATTCATCTCTTTTGGGAGAAATTTCATCTTTTTGGTTAAAAATGCAAATAATGTTTGCTTGAAAATACTTTGTTGAAAATTAGTCTTTTTTGGATAAATTCAACTTTTTTTTTAAATTAAAATCTTTTTTGATTTAAATATTCAATATTACATTTTTCGTTGATAATTCGTATTTTCGGTTGAAAATTCAGCTATGTTGTTGAAAATTCCACTGCTTTACTTGAATTGAACTGTTTTTTATTAAAAATTAAAAATTTTGTTGAGAATTCATGTTTTTCATTGAAAATTTCACTACTTGGTTGAATTTATTATTTTGAAAATCATTTTTTTTGGTTGAAGATTCATGATTTTACTCAAAAATTTGTCTCTTTGGTTGAAAATTTAATTAAACAAAAATTAATTCTTTTTTATGGTTGAAAATTATTTATCGTTTTTTTTGATAAAAAATTGATTTTTTCAGTTGTGAATTTAAATATTTGGTTGAAGATTCATCTTTTTTTGTTTTGAAAGTTCGTCTTTTTTTGGTAGAAAATTAATCTTTTGGGCGGAAATTTTTTTTTTTAATTCAACTGGGGGAGGTTGAAAGTTGACCTGCTTTGATGAAAAATCATTATTTTTATTAATGATTTATCAATTAAGTTTGAAATCCATCTCCTTGATTGAAAATTTAAGTACTTTTTTCAAATGAAATTTTTTTTTTAATTAATTTTTTTACTGGAAATTTAACTATGCAGTTGAAAATTCACGTATTTTGTTGAAAATTTGTCTTTTTTGGTAAAAAATCAATCTTCCTGATTGAAAGTTCATCCTTCTGGTTGAAAATTCAGCAATTTGTATAAAAATTCATCAATTTTTAAAAATCGTAATATTTTTACCTGAAATGTTAGGACTTTTAAGCATTCATCATTTCAGATATCAATTATAAAAAATATTGCGCTTGCCTTACTTTTCTATTATTTTATTTATTAGATCCTATGAAATAAAAAAATTTTCTATCAATATTAATTTTATATTTTAAATTAAAAATTGCGTGAGATAACAAAATAATAATCGTGCGTGTGTTTTTTTCCAGTTCTATAGAAAAAGAAACTGATAAGGATTACTCAGAGCTTTTTGGGATAGTTAAAAAAAATTACTTTTAGCAACGATCCTCGTGAAATTGGCAGGATTTTAAAGATTTTCGGAATTGCTGAGACGATTTGTGATAATCGGGCTCAATTTTTGAATGATGGATTGGACGTTTACGATCGTTGATAGTAGTTTGAGAATAAATGCCTTTTTCGAAAAAACAAAGAGTGATGTCTATCACGTATAACAGACCGCACCCGCAACGAAGAGAAGATCAATCTAGACAAAGAATAGGGGGAGGGAACCGGATATCCGAAACGTTCGATCCGATTCCACTGTAAAAGTCGGTCACGCGTCACGCACCTTTGTCAGGAGCCTAGTATGCTTAACGAGAAACGAGGTTAGCAAGAGGGATTCTCACGTCATCTTCACACGTTTCGCTTCCTTTTTTTCTTTCCATTTCTGCAATTGGCAGAATTTTACTACCTTTTTCATATCAAATTATTCTTATATTTTTGATGCTCAATATTAGATTAGTGTCGGCTACTGGTTTAATGTTTGCAGAAATGATAAAAAATCTGCCTGAGCTCGGATTTGAACCAGGAACGCCACTATCCATGAGTAAGGCGTTGACCAAGGTAACCTTATGATTATGTTTATGTTGATTGACTTTCTACCAAAAAAGTCAAATTTTCAACAAAATACGTGAATTTTCAACTACATAATTAAATTTCCAACCAAAGAGGTTTTCTACCAAAAAAAAAGAAGAATTTGCAACCAAACAGTTAAACTATCAACTACAAAAGATCAGGTTGCAGCAAGAATGGAATTGTTAAATTTTCAGTAAAAATTTAATTTTCAATCAAAGAGATGGATTTCAAAGTTAAATGATGAATCATCAATAAAAATCATGATTTTGCATCAAAGCAGTTCAACTTTCAATCCACCCCTGTTGAATTAAAAAAAATGAATTTTCCGCCCAAAAGATTAATTCTCTACCAAGAAAAGACGAACTTTCACGACAAAAAAAAAATGAATCTTCAACCAAATAGTTAAATTTGCAACTCAGAAAATCAATTTCCAACCAAAAAAAGGATAAATAATTTTTTAACAGTCATTATCAATAACAGTTCCATTGGGCAGCACGCACTTCTGCGTAATCGCATAATGCACGCGACGCAGTTCCATAACCAGACAGACGAAGAAATTATTTACCATAAAATCACTCAATGTTATAAGGTAAGGTTAATCATAATAACTGTTAATTAAAGGTTAATTTGGTAAGGCGTTAATTATCACTGTATGAATTATTCTCCTTGTTTCCGCAAATATTAGACCCGTAAGCGACACTAATTTGATATTTAACATCAAAAATTAATTATTAACCTAATCAACACAACAAAAATAAAGTATCCCAGTGGGCATAAAACTATGAACATCCCAAGAACGTCCTTGGGACGTCCCCAGAATATCCCATGTCAGTCCAATGAACGTCTCTAAGACGTCCAATGTCCTAAAGATGTCCTAAAGACGTCTTAAAGACATAGGACGTTCTCAGGACATCTTTCGTACTGACATTGGACGTCTTGAAGGCATCCCTAGGATGTCCTAAAGACGTGTTCCAAAAGACGTCTTAGGGATGTCCCGAAGACGTCTCTAGGACATCCTTAATTTTTTTTGCCCACTGGGATTCTTATATTTCTCTTGCTCATCTAAAACATTTCTAGATTGCTGCGTATTACAATTATTATGATTAGTGTTGTCCTGTTAGGCTGGTCCATTTAAGTCCCGTAGCACTGTGGTAAAACCTTTAACTAATCCTTGAGCATGAGTGAATATACCGCCAGACGATTCCACTTCACTGGGTATGGGCCTATTAAAAAATTTCTTCACCAAGGTGGGCCTAGAATCACCGTATTTAATTACACCTAGAGATAAAAGTTTGACCAGGGGAGAAGAAAACTGCAGAAAACAACCTCATGAGTTTAGCCGGTTTTTAGTCGTACGTCGCAGATGGTCACTTATCCGGGTGCTATCCGTCAATCTTTTTATGTACAATCAGGATGGCCGTTTTATTCAAGTGAAAAAAATTCCCGATTTTTCCCGGTTCCCAAAAATCCCAGTAATCAAAACTAAACTGCAAATTAAATAAATTTGCATTGTTAACTTTCACAATTAAAGCTTAACAACTTTTTGATTCAGAAATTTTTAATATAAACGCTCAATAATTTACACGTATAAAATGGAAGCTTCAGAGACTTTTTGAGCAATGCTCTAAACTAAAACTAATCCTCCTTTTGTACTCATATTATCAAAAATGTTAAAAATAAAAAATGTCCCTTTTCCTATTCAGTACGAAATTGAAAATAAAAAGTTAATTTAATATTTATAACAGTGAGTGATTTTTTGGTAAATAACTTCCTCATCTGCCTGGTTATGAAACTGCGTCGCGCGCATTATGCGATTACGCAGAAGTGCGTGCTTCCCACTGGAACTGTTTTGTGAGGTGTTTTGTTGAAAAAAGTGATGTGCTTTTGGATGATGCTGTCTTCAAACGGTTTAATCAAATGAGCGACAGAGTATTTTGACAAATTATTCAAGCGAAAGCTCTCCTTTTAAACGAGATGCTCAACGGCCCGCAAACGTTTTGAGTACGTAAGCAGGTAAAACATTTATTTTAACGTGGGTGTAACAGGAACCTTTATTCTCATTTCCGTTAAATATTTAGTTTCCCCTTCTCTCCGTATTAGAAAAACAATTTTCAAAATATTTTTTACCACGCCAGCCCCAAAAACGATACTATTTCTGCGGTTGACTGTACTTAAATTGAAAAACTTTGCAGCTTGAAAATTTAAGTTCTTAAATCTGGAAAAATGTTTCAAAGCCGGGAAAAGACCAAAAATTTGCTTTTGTTTTTATAGAGGCCACCTTGAAACACTTTTATCGAATTTATATTTGATTCTTGGTCTCTCACTATTCCACCATTTTTTGATTTACGAAAAGTAAAAAAATTATACTTTTAAGAGAAAACAAAAAACGATTATAGCCATCTCAATCCATCATCATTGAATATACAGCAATTCTCTTCCTCATTAAAAAGCGAAGAGATTATGATATTTAGGGTTACTTAAAGTTAAACTAGGATCAAAATTAGATGAGAATATTTCTTTTGAATTTTGTACTTTTCTCAAAAATCGTTTTAGATGTGAATTTTTTCACAATTTTTTTTAAATTAAAGAAACGCCAGATGTTATACGTAGGTTTTAATGAAACAGATCCTTTTTTTAAAAAAAGTTAAGAGTGATTCATTGAATATCATGAGAATGACAAAAAATGAACTTGAAAAAATCTAAATTTTCAATAATTTTTATCTCATTTTGATTACGCAGTATTATTTTTCAGCCAATGTTAGCTCTGCTGTAAATTTTCCAAATTCGTTGTCAAGGAAACTTTTTTGGTTCCATGATACCGTCTGTCTGTGAGATAACGACTATAGGAAATATTATATAATCTGCAATGAAGCACCGGAATATTACATTGTTACACTGTTAATGAGATTCTTCAGTAATACATTAATCAGTTTGTCCTTAACTTGGAAAAAATGAAGGTCATGAATACTCTGGTCTTCACCTTGGCAATCATACTTAATTATACTGGTGAATATGATAGCATAATATTATATCTATAATTTGAAAAATATTCTTAGGCTTTTCGCAAATAACAATTTGTACAACGTAACAGTTCCACCAGATAAATTAGAAAAAAAGGGTTTAATATATTTTTGTACTATTCGAAACTTCATTTAATGAAATAGGCAGTTACTGCACGATATTTCCGGATCTCTCGAATTCCACTAATAAGCCGATTAATGATACTAAATAATGGCGGGAAATATGAAATTCGAAAGGGTTAACGAGTTGAAATACCTCGGGTCTATTATAACTAACGAAAATAACATTAAAACGGAAATCAACGCGCGGCTGCACGCTGGCAATGGGTGCTATTATGCAGCAAACACGCTACTAAAATCGTGGCGCTGACGAAGGAAGTGGAGAATAGATTTAGAGTTTTCGAAAATCAAGTGCTTAGAAAAATCTATGGTCCAAATAGGGACGAAGAGACTGGCGAATGGAGAAAACAGCATATTGATGAGCTGCATGCTCTCTACGGGTCAGCACATATTAATAGAGTTATGAAAGCGCGTAAATTAAGATGGGCTTTTTGTTGCAGAGCTAAGTTCACAGTTCGATTGTTTGCCTAATGGCGAACCTATTCATGGTGTTCCTCGTGGCAGAGCTTCTAATTTCTTCGAAAGACATTCACCTGATAGGTCTCTTGATCCTGCCGAACCTCCTCTTCGTGTCAGGTCTAGGTCTCCTCCTGCAAGGTTTCTTCTTACAAGGAGTGATCCTCCTACCAGTTCAATGGCTTCTTCTTTGAGGCTTTTTTGTTCTGATGAAAATGAATGTGGACTTGAACACCTTAGATCAATTCGGCTTACTTCCCTTAGAAATCAGCAACAGAAATTTGAACTTCGAAGATATACTTTCCCTACGGATAAACTAATTGGAGTAAAAACAGGAAGAAATAAGTATGGGCCTGTGCCAACCCAAGAACAAACTGTATTGTCAACATCCGATGGTGACGTCTTTGCAATATTGGAGAGTTTTAACGTTCTTGGTGGAATATATACATATGCTGATCGACGTAAGAGACGGATAAAGATAAACATGCAAAGCGGCACGATTACCCCATTGAACCAAGATGAAATCAATGAAACTCCAGTAGGTGCCCGCCGCTTAATCACAGGGAATTTTATAGTAGAACACCATACTAGTGCAAACAATTCTCCAGACCATTAGTTTAAGAAAATGTAAAACTAATATATAATATTGTTTGTGACCCAATGTTGGATTGAAATCTCACAAGTCACTGCGGTTATTAAATTAAAAAGTCAATGTAATAATTTACTCAAGGTTTCAGTCTTTTGTCAATGCCCCAATGTTGTTAGAATAGAAGTTTCTAATGTGTACCCTAGCGGTTTACATTACAGTTCAAGGTGGATTCCGAACCACCAAGAACAACACAGCATTCTCTTGCTTTTGAAAAGCTAAGAGATTGACCTAATTACAAATAAATTATTGTTGAAAACAGGAATGAGTTGAGGAGAGTGGCGTGGGTTATCGCAGCACCCCGCATTATTAACAGAAGCAAACAAAAGCATATTACCAATCTAGGATTAATTTTAGAGGAGGAATACACAAAAATATATTTTTTCAATTTTGTATTTCCCTACCAAATTGTTTCAGATGTAAACTGTTGTGCATTTTTTATTAAAGTGAAGGAAAAAATGTGTATACATTGATTTTAATGTAATAGATCCTTGTCTGCAAGAAGCTAAGAGTCATTCATTAAATATCGTCAGAATGACAAAAAAATGATTTGAAAAATTCAAATTTTTAAATAATTTTGATCTCATTTCGATGATACAGTTTGAACCAATGTTATCTCTTCCGAGGCTCAAAATAAATTCAAGTGAGATAAGGATGGGCATATACAGAAAAATCATGTTGAATAATCATTGTATACGCTTTTAACGAATTATTTCGTAATTCAAATTTTTTTTTCTTTCTTTAATCGTAAATTATAAGAATGTAAATTTTCTGAATTATCTACACAGCCACCGCGTGCATAATTTTAAATGACTAATGACCTTGAAACATGATAACTGGGACGAACTAATGACATCGATATTCCGATTTCTAAATTTAAGAAAATTTTGTTTCTATAAATTGAGAAACCATTTTTATCAAACTTTAGACTTCGCGATGAATAAATTTTCGAAATTAGCTTACTAGTGTAGCAATTCAGATTGATCTCGCAAAAAAAATCATTTTGATGAAACATTAATTTCGCATATCTTCAGAACGTAAATTTTCCGAATTCATTTTCGAGGAGATATTTTTGGTTCAATGCTGCTTCTTACCTGTGAGATAACGACCATGTCATATATTATATAATCCACAATAAAGCACGAGAATATTCCTTTGTTACATTGTTAACGAGATTCTGCAGTAAAACATTGATCAGTTTCTCCTCCACTTAGAAAAAATGAGGGTCATTTATACTCTGGTCTTCTCTTTGGCAATCATAATTAATTGTATTGGTGAATATAATAGTATAATATTATATCTATGATTTAAAAACTATTGTTAAGCTTTCCTCAAATAACAATTTGTACAACGTAATAATTTCACCAGATGAATTATAAAAGATTGATCTTATAAACTGTCTATTTGAAACTTCTGCTCAAATAAATATAGTACTCTTCTTCCTTTTCATCTAATGAAATATGTCATTACTGTACGATATTTTCAGATGTTCTGTGTTGGCATATTGGCTAATTCGGCTTGTTTATTCTTGTGGAAATTGAAAATATTTTAGTAATCGGGAACACAAGCTGACTAAGATCCGAACATTTCCTGACAGGATTTGTTGGTTTTTTGATTCTTATCAGATCCCAACTAAAACCCGGCTAAAGTCCAAAATTGGTGCCTGAATAGATGTACATAGTTTTGCTTGTCACAAAGAATGGAAAATCTTGACAGTGCTTTAAAGTGAGGTCTGTTAGGTTAGCACAACCACTCTATCATATTAATGTTTTCAATATTGCATAATTAAGTACTAGTTTTGTGGTAATTTTGTACTGCATAAAAAAGCTTAAAATTTTTTTATGCGGTAAAAAATTAGCACAATATTAGCACTAAATTATGCAATATTGTCAAACTCAATATGATGAAGTGGTTGTGCTCACTGAACAGACCTATTGAAGTGTACTGACTAAATCTTACTAGTCGTTTTTTCTAATGAGGATTTGACTACTGCCTTAATTACAATTATTTGTTGTTATTGTTGTTGAGTAAAACAGGCCATAAGATAAGTAAGATACGAACAGTTCCTGTCCAAAATTTAAACAAATATTATCCACTTCTTTTTGTTGCAGAGCTAAGTTCACAATTCGATTGTTTCCCTAATGGCGAACCTATTCCTGGTGTTCCTCGTGGCAGACCTTCTAATTTCTCCGAGAGAAATTCACCTGACAGGTCTCTTGCTCCTGCCGAATCTTTTCTTCGTGTCAGGTCTAGGTCTCCTCCTGCAAGGACTCTTCTTACAAGGAGTGATCCTCCTACCAGTTCCATGGCTTCTTCTTTGAGGCTTTTTTGTTCTGATGAAAATGAATGTGGACTTGAACAACTGAGATTTATTCGGCTTACTTCTCTTAGAAATAAGCACCGAAAATTTGAACTTCGAAGGTACACTTTTCCTGCGGGTAAACCAATTGGAATAAAAACAGGAAAAAACAAGTATGGGCCTATGCCAACCCAAGAACAAACTGTATTGTCAACATCCAATGGTGATGTTTTTGCAATATTGGAGAGTTATAATGTTCTTGCTGGAATATATACATATGTTAATCGCGCTAAGAAAAGAATAAAAATAAACATGCAAAGCGGCACGATAACCCCATTGAACCTAGATGAACTCAATGAAACTCCAGTAGGTGCACACCGCCTAATCACGTCGAATTATTTAGAAGAGTATCTAAAACCTGGTGTAAATAGTCCTCTTCAACATTAATTTAAAAAAAATGTAATACTAATATATGATATTTTTGGCGATACAAAGTCGGATCGAAATCTCGCATGTAACTGTTAATTACTTTAAAAATTAAATGTATTAATTTACTAAAGGTTTCAGTCTTTCGTCAATGCCCATCCAATCATTTTGGGAAAGAGAGTTTCATTAATTTTATGCACACTTGAATTAAAATTTGGCAAAAATATACCTTTTATATCCCCGATTTTCTATGGAGCTTAATAATTGTCTACTTAGCTACATTTGAAGATTAAACTTGTGACGTTTGGCTTAAAATTAGAATTTTCGACTTACTCATTTTCGATGCATAAAACCAAAAAAAAAATAAGTTAAATCGAAAAATGGTTGAAACAACATTTTTAGATATTTTGAAGAGTTTTAACTCTCTTCTGAAACTTTTTTCACGTATCTTTTGTGGTTTAGCGTAAAAAGGGAATATTCGCTTCTTGGATAGCATTTTAGATTCATAAAACCTTAACCGTTGGTCAAGAAATATTGGTTGAAAAACTCGTTGTTTCTTTTAGGACATAAAAAAAGTGTGCCAAAGCTCGATTCGATCCGTCTATTTTTTGGAGATTGATCGTGTTTACGGACGGACGGACAGACAGACATGCTTCAAGGGGTCTCAAAACGTGGAGGTCCGTTGAAAAACTGTAGTGCCAAATTTCGGACAATTCTAATACTTTCTCAATTATAAATGATGAAAATATAATAATTAATAATAAATTTGTAGTTCTTTTTAGATGAACAACTTTTGTCCTTTCATTTTTTTTCGTAGTTTGTGTCTTTTGTCCAAACATTGAATTTTTTTATTTTTAATGTTATTTTATTACGATTAGGACAAAAACTAAGCGTTTCATGAAAAAATTAGGAGTGACAAATTTGTAGCTCTTTTTCGGCTGAACAACTTTTGTCTATTTATTTTTTTCGTAGCTTTTGTCGTTTTTCCACACCTTTTTCATTTTTATTTTCAATATTATTTTTAAAAATTGAAACCAAAACTACGCGTCCTGTCAGAAAGTGATTTCTAAAAAGTTTGCAGATGTGTTTTAGGTGCACAATTTTTGTTTATCAATTTTTTTTAGTAGATTGTGTCGTTTTTCGAAAATACATTTTTTTTATTTTCACGATTAAAACAAAAACTACGCATCCTATCAAAAAATTATTAATAACAAATTTGTATCTCTTTTTTGGTTAAACAACTTTCGTCAATTTATTTTTTTCGTAGCTTGTGACGATTGACCAAAAATTTAATTTTTTTTTTTATCTATCCATTTTTTTTGGTACCTTCTGTCGTTTTCCACAAATTTTTTATTTGTATTTTCAATATTATTTTTTATGATTAAAACCAAAACTACGCGTCCTATTAAAAAGTTATTTGTAAAAAGATTGTAGATATGTTTTAGGTGCACAATTTTTGTTTCGCAATTTTTTTTCGTAGCTTGTCTCGTTTTTTCAAAAATTAATTTTTATTTTTTTTATTTTTAGTTTTATTTTTCACAATTAAAACAAAAACTACGAATTATATCAACAATTATTAATGAAAAATTTGTATCTCTTTTTTGGTTAAACAACTTTCGCCTATTTATTTTTTTCGTAGCTTGTGTCGTTTGTCCAAAAATTTAATTTTTTTTGTTCATCAAGTTTTTTTGGTACCTTTTGTCGTTTTTCCACAAATTTTTTATTTTTATTTTCAATATTATTTTTTATGATTAAAACCAAAACTACGCGTCCTATTAAAAAGTTATTTATAAAAAGTTTGTAGGTGTGTTTTAGGTGCACAATTTTTGTTTATCAATTTTGTTTCGTAGCTTGTGTCGTTTTTTCAAAAATAAATATTTTTTTATTTTCAGTGTTATTTTTCACGATTAAAACAAAAACTACGAATTATATCAAAAATTATTAATAACAAATTTGTATCTCTTTTTTGGTTAAATAACATTCGTCTATTTATTATTTTCGTAGCTTGTGTCGTTTGTCCAAAAATTCAATTTTTTTATTTTTGTTTTTTAAGAATAAAACAAAAACTACGCATCCTATTCAACAAGTTTGTAGATATTTTTTGGGAGCACAATTTCTGTCGATTCATCTTTTTCAGTATCTTGCATGGTTTGTCCACAAAATGAAATATTTTATTTTTCATTGTTGTTTGTTGCGATTAAAATAAGAATTTTCGATTTTTCAAGGAAACTAAACAAATTTGTTGAAATAATCTTGTAAGACTTTCAAAAAGCAACGTTTTTCTTCTCGTGACTTTTTTTCATGTGGTGCGTTGTTTTGCTCAAAGTGTTCGTTTTAGAATGATTTTTAAAATTTTGTGACTGCTATAACTCTGATAATTTTTTTTCGTCGAAAAAAGTCAGGTATATAAATTGTTTGGCTTTCTGAATACTAACAATAGCCGTACATAAAATTTTCAAAAATTGAAAAAAATATGCTCAAAAATTTTGAAAAAGCTCTAACTTTTTGAATTTCTATCCAAAACGGCTAGTTAACGATCTCCTTCTTTCTTCAGGGAGTCTGAAAACGTGGAGATCCGTTGGAAAACTGGTGTCGAATTTCGGATAATTCTAATACTTTCTCAATCATAAATGATTAAAATGTAAAAATATTACCAATCTAGGGTTAAGTTTAGAGTATTTTCTCAAAAATCGTTTTAGATGTGAATTTTTCTGCAATTATTATTAAATATAAGAAGAAAAGTATTATACGTATACTTTAATCAAACAGATCCGTTTATGAAAAAAAGTTGAGAGTGAATCAGTAAATATCGTGAGAATGGTAACAAACGAATTTGAAAAATTAAAAGTTTTTAATAATTTGTATCTCATTGTAATCACATAGTATTATTTTCAAGCCAATGTTATCTCTGCCGAGGCTCAAATTTAGTAACTTTAGTGAGATAAGGATCGCCAAAACTTGATTTTTGACTTCAGGAGGTTTCAAAATATGAATATCTATTGCAAAACTAAATTGTAACTTTTCGAGCGAACCTAATACTTTCTTCAAACATAATCAAGAGAATTAAAAATAACTGATGAATTTCAAACACGATGAATCGGACGAACATGAAGCTAGATATTTTTTTAAATATTTTAGAAAGTTTTTGAAATTCGGCGTCGAATGGCCCCTAGTAGAGATATTTCTGACTTTTTTGAGAGAATATATCACCTGAGAAGTTTTTTAAAAAACAAAATTCCAGAATTTATCGAATTGTTCACCTCAGCTTTTACGAATTTAGTAATAAAATGTTTATCTTTGAAACTGACTCTAATGAAATGTAAATATCGCAGAAGAATAAGTTTGAGGCCTCTTATCTGTGAGATAACGACTATAAGATATATCATATAATCTATAAAGAAGAACCAGAATATTCCTTTGCTAGACTGTTAACAAAATTCTTCATTAATAGATTAATCAGTTTCGCCTCTACGTGGAAAAATGAGGGTCATTTATACTCTGGTCGTCATCTTGGCAATCATACTTAATTGTATTGGTGAATATAATAGTATAATAATATATCTATAATTTCACAAATATTTTCAAGCTTTCCGCAAATAACAATTTGCACGACGTAATAATTTCAGCAAAAAATTTATAAAAGCTTGGCTACATTATTTGATTCACTATTTGAAACTTCTGTTTAAACGATTATAGTACTCTTCTTTTTGTTTATCTAATAAAATAGCCAATTAAGGCACGATGTTTCTGGAATCCTTATCAGTTTCTTTGTATTGGCGCTGAACATTGATTCACTTATTTTTTGAAAACCGATTCTAGAGGCTTGAGATTACTTTTTACAAGAACTTGCTTTTCACAAAAAATATTTTCGAAACTCAACACATGCAAAAGCAAATGATTCTTTCTCAATTTGAAAATATCTACGTTCTCTTTCTGTGAGAGCTTTACTTTCATATGCGGCTGATAAATTTTCTTCTAGCAAAACTGCGCCCAAATCATTTCGAGAAGAAACGACACACTTAAAGTCACAACTTTATCAACATCATAATATCTTAAAACCGGATATTCAATAAACATTTCTTTTAATTTTTGAAAAACTCTGCAGTGACATATTGGCTCAATCGGCTGCCTTGAACATGTTAACTATACATTTGGTCAAATCCGAATTGTGTTCTCGTACACTCAGAGAAAAAGTTGTCTTGAAACAAAAGGATCATCCTCTTGCCTGCTTTGTTTTGAACGAAGTGAATATATTTTTTAGACAAATAGCATTATTTGGCTGCAAGATTAGGTGAAGTTAGTCGCATTGGGAAAATGTTTGCTGCAAGAGGATTCCTATTGAGACAAATGAAAATCCTCTGAACCTTAAATTTAAGAGGAAATTCCATTTACGTCAAGAAACACCCTTTTGTCACAAAAGGAAATTTCTCTTAGTGTAATAATTGATTTTTTTTAACTTAAATCTCCAATTCCACTAATAATCCGATTTTTTATGAGACTATTAGTCAATCAAATTTGAAAGGAGCGATGCGCCGTGTAGCGTTGGTAGCAGCTGTTTCAGAAAAGCATGTCCGCGGCGTGTTTTTGGCTACAATTATTTGTTGTTGTTGTTGTTGAGTAAAACGGGCCATAAGATAAGTAAGATGCGAACAGTTCCTGTCCAGAATTTACAAAAATGTGATCCACTCCTTTCTGTTGCAGAGTTTAGTTCACAATTCGATTGCTTACCTAATGGCGAACCTATTCCTGGTATTCCCTGTGGCAGACCTTCCAATTTATCCGAAAGACATTCACCTGATAGGTCTCTTGATCCTGCCGAACCTCCTCTTCGTCTCAGGTCTAGGTCTCCTTCTGCAAAGCCTCTTCTTAAAAGGAGCGATCCTCCTGCCAGCTCCATGGCTTCTTCTTTGAGGCTTTTTTGTTCTGATGAAAAAGAGTGTGGACTTGAACAAATTAGATTTGTTCGGCTTATTTCCATTGTCAATTCGCACCGGATATTCGAACTTCGGAGATACACTTTTCCTTTCGGTAATCAAGTGCAAATTAAAATAGCAAGGAATAAGTATCGGCCTATACCAAGCCAAGAAAAAATTGTATTATCAACATCCGATGGTGACGTTTTTGCGATATTGGAGAGTTATAATGTTCTTGCTGGAATATATATGTATATTGAAAACAGTATGAGACGGATAAAAATGAGCATGCTAAGCGGCACGATTAACCTATTGAACCCAAATGAAATCAATGAAACTCCAGTAGGTATCCGCCGTTTAATCACGTTGAATTTTAGAATAGAGCATCTAAAACCTGGTGTAAACAGTCCTTTAGATCATTAATTTGAAAAAAATGTAAAACTAATATATGATATTGTTTGTGATCCAAGGTCGGATCGAAATCTCACATGTAACTAATAATTACATTAAAAAGCCAATGTGTTAATTTACTCAACGTTTCAGTCTTTCCTTACTGCCCCAGTTAATCTTTTTCGGAAACAGTCTTATCAATTTTCTGCACACTTGAATTGAAATTCAGCAAAAATATCTCTTTTACACCCCAGATTTTCTATGGAGCTCAATGATTGTCTACTTAGCTATATGTACAGATTAAATTTTAGGCACTTTTTTGTGAATTTGTTTTAAAAAAAATAGGTGAAAAAAAATGAATAAATAATAATATCGCTTCCTACGTTTTTGAAGAACCTAATAATCTTTAACCATGAGAAAATCTCAATGTAGTTAACAATTGTAAGTTGCAGATCTTTTCGAATAGTAAATTTAAGATTTCTACCAGTGGAACGCGCAGTGCGCAAATCATGATTGCTATTATTTAATTATTTTTTTATTCATCTGGTAGCAATACACTGACATCATTTGACATTTTCTATTTTTTCAACGGTTTTGAAGTTCTACATAACCTTTGTACGTTACACATGAACAGTAAAACTCAAATTTGTCTTTACAAAAAATTAAGAATCGTAGATATTATGTATTTTATTTATAGATGTTATATATATATATATATATATATATATAAAGTCAAAAAACGGATGAGATGTTAAATCCTTCGTAAAATTAACGTTTGGAATTGTATTAGTTACATAAAAGATAAAACGGCAACGACAACTTCAAGACTAATGTATAATTATATTTCTTCTTCTTAGGCAATGTTACGGGTTTGATGGCTAATAATGATTATACAGTTAAAATGGCTTCATTAATTAATGATTCTAATACATACATTAAATAAGATTCTGATTCGAAAATAACTTTGAAAAAACTACAAAATTGAACTTTTAATTTGATTAATGACTGAAGAATTAAAAAATTTCTTAATCCGAATGTTGTCAGACGAGATCTTATCACAACTAACTCTAATCTTGCTAGGATTTATGGATTGCCAAAAATCCATAAACCTAAATGTCCTCTTAGACCTGTTGTATCTTCCATTAATACTCCGACTTATTTTTCAGCGAAAACATTTAGTAAAATAATTTCAGACTCTTTACCAACTTATAGATATTTCTTAAAAAATTATATCGCTTTTAAAGATCGTGTTTCTAATTTCAAAATTCCAGATAATCATATCACGGCATCTCTTGATATAAAGTCTTTAATCACTAGCATACCCTCGGACTTGGTTTTATTGGTCATAATACCACTAGAGGAATTTAAAAGGGGAATTCTACATTTACTAGATTCTAGTGTTTTCAAATTTGATAATGTTCTTTATAAACAATCATTATATCAGCTGAATTGGTGATGCAAGATTTGGAATCCTATGCCTTTTCTAAATTTGATTTTGAATCTTTTGCTTATACACGTTACGTTGATGATACCTTTTTGATTGTTCCACTTGAAAAACTTGATTTAGCACTTTCTACTCTAACTGGTTTCGCAAAAAAACGTATTCAGACAGATTTCTCAATTATTTTTGAGATCATCCTATACATCACAAAGTTGGTGTTGTTAAAAACCTTGTTGATATGGCTATACTTCTTTCAGATATATAGGCTTGTTATGTAAGCTTGTGTCCACATTGACAACTTACATATTGTTAAAAAAATTATTTTATAATAACTATCCATATGACTTTGTTGACAAGCATATTCATAAAAGATTATAATAATTGGAGATTAGGGACAGTGTCCATAGTGATACTGGAAGTAATGTTGAGAAGGTTAACGTCAAGAAAGAAACCATTTTCATTCCATTTTTAGGCACACTTTCTAACAATGTTAACTGACTTTTTAGAAATAACAACATTCAGACCATCTTCAGAGCAAATCATAAGTTTGATAAATATATTAAATTAGGCAAGGATAAACTAGAACTTTTAGACCAATGCAATTTAATTCATAGAACAACATAAGACTAGCCGAAAAATACCACAGAGCTATCAGTCAATATTTAGTACAAAAACACTCTAGTGATTTATGCTATGAAATGGGATGATGTTGAGATCTTACACAAAGACAATGATTATTTTTGACGTGCTTTCGCTGAGATGAGTAGATAAGCTGGACCGGTTCTAATTACAGATTTCTGTTGCCGGCATGTTACCGACATGGTTCTGTTCCATGCTAAAAAAACGTGGTACACGTTAAATTTAGAAGGTTCGAGATTGATATGGATGGTATCTAAATTGGCAAATTAATGATAACGAAATATCAGCTTTAACATTTCAGAGGATGTGATAATTGCAATGGAATGCTGTTTTTCAAATTTAAGAATCATTTTTCTAAGAAGCGAGTTTTATTTTTCAATAACAAATTCCTTAGCGGTTGCTTTGATTATCTGAGTTAGCTTACTTTTTATCTGCTTAGGCATCCATAATATTTTATAACACGATGTGTAACACAGGTATGCTGTTTTGTCGCTTGTTTTTAAATTTCTTGCGATATTTTTTCAATAATGGCGTCCAGCGCGGTGATAGAGCGCCTCTTTCTTTGATATTATAAATGTACGTTGTATCATTTTTAGAAATAGTTCTTAGAATTTGTTAAGGTGACGTACTGTTTGTCTGAGATTGTTAACCATGAGATTGATTTTTTTTTAGTTGACTACCTTACAAACATTGAGAAAATTCTGCAGCTGTAGTGGATCGTGTCCGTGCTAAGTTTATAGAATATTTTTTAATGGCGTCATCAAATGATACTGCTCAATTGTGAGAAATGAATTTTACGTGTGTCTGTAGACACGTCGATTATAATGTAGAACCTTCTAAAACTGGATGATAATAAAGGTGATATTATTGAAACTAAAAAAAAGAAATATTCAAAATTGAATTTAATAGTATAGGTATATGAAAGGCACCTAAATAAATGAACCATTTCTTATGTTAGGTATTCAGGATCTTAAATTCTGTATCCCCGTGTCGAGTTTCGAGCGTGAACTTAAGATAAGAGATATGATTGAGAGCTATTTTATTTAATGCTAAAGCATTATTCGATTATGTGTTATAAAAATCTACGTCACTATCTTGAACATAATAATATCTAGACTTGTTTAGCCGTGTTGATATTAAAGATCTTGATACACTGGTTGTTCACTAAAATCAAATATAATGAACCAATGTTGTGTTTTCAGCGGTGTGTGAAATAACTTATATTGAATGCTTATTGCAATGGTGTCATATTAAATTTAAAAAAATTGTTTCTAATTCCGTCTGATTGACTCATGACCCCTTTGATGTGCGCCGACATCATATGCCAGAGCACGCCTAGCTTGAACCAATTTTCACTGAAATGAACTTTGCCTGTCC
>CAKNYM010051362.1:247348-265210 GCA_932195095.1 Andricus curvator | reverse complement strand
AGATAGGGAAAGGTCGACACAAATAAAGCACTTGTTAATTTCACTCGCAAAAACACCTTTTTTATTTCCCTTGTTGTTTCGACGAGTCACAATTCACAAAATAGTCCAGTTGGTTTCGAGTCACACACTCACAATATTTAACCGACGAACCGTGTATGATTTAATTATAAAGTATTTTGCTAATATTCACGATTTTTATGTTTGCGCGTCACACTTTGTCGAAACGAAAAATTGTTGCGGAGATTCGGAAAACGATTATATCCGAGTAATCTACACTGTAAAACAAGTTGGTGTAAATTTACATCCTGCGACGATGGAAATAATTCGATCGGTGTGTCACATAGTAAATAAGCAGAATTTTGTAAAAATACATATTTTTCTTCTCAACCTGCGTCCGCTCTAAAGAAATACATGCAGGACGTAAATTTCCCCTCGTCGACCGTGAAATTACGTACGGGTCGTAAATCAACACACTAAATATCAGATGCTCGAGCCACTGTCCGAAATCTCGTTGAATTTTGTTTTCAGCTTTTATAATCGAAAAGATATTTTGAGGTTTGGTTCCCCAAAAACTTTTCGGTTATTCAAATTTCAATATTTTTTTTGTCTCTGACTTATTCCTAACGTTCCCTGATTAACAAATATCCCTGACTTTTCACTGATTTTTCAGGTTTTCTCTAACCTGTCCATCTTACTACTATCCACAACTTTTCACAGAGGTGAAAATATTTTAAAGGTATTTTCTGTATTTAAGGGAGAATACGGAATGTAACCACTTGACAGTCTCAAAATTTATGAATTTCTAAGTTCGACCCGAGCACCGCAACTCGACATAACGTGCAAAGTAACGTAAACAAAAATGCAAACGAACGAAATGCGCACCCATTGGTAAGAGGCCGTTCGGGCGTCTCCGGAACTCATCGTTTGGCACGACTTCCACTCGCTAGTCCCAAATGGTCCAAATTTACGTCCTGCACCTAATTCTGCGGCGTTCGTCCGTGCGGACTTACTGCCTCACGATAGAAAAGCACGCATCGTCAAAATTTACATATAGTTTCGTAGAGTTAAAGTCCGAAGTAAATTTATCACCTCACGTAAACTTACTATGTCCCACGCCGATCGAATAATTTCCATCATCGGACGTAGTAATTTTACAGTCGACTGCATATAAATCAACCTTCATTCTATTTTCACATTGTTACCTGAAGTGAAATCGCACTAGATTGCAAATAAGTACTCCAGTATCGTAAATTAATCAGATTACACATTGTAATTTGAAAATACACTGCACGTATAATTACTAGCTGATTGTAAATATCACCAAAGCTTTTTTTACAGTGTAGAATAGATTTTTGCAAGCAGATATGGAAGAGTGGGGTAAATATCTAAAAAGCTATTCGGAGAGGTGGGAGAAAGATCCTGAACTCGAAAGTATATACGAATCTTTCTTATTTCATCAATTATGCCCTCTTTATCGTCTTTAAATTATATTTATAAATTGTTTAGTATAAAAACCACAAAATGGGGCTCCTTACTTAAACTTTGTATGCGCTATTTGGGGTTTTAAAACTTCCGCGCTTTTTGGGCTACTCCTGCGTCCTCTATTCGCGACTTTGTTGGGTGGGAATCTGGTAACACTGCTCGAGATCCCGTGAAACACCTCCCACCACTCGTCACAACATCTCCACGTCTCATCTATACCCCGTCCGTGATCCGCCCCGCTAGATGCGTGAGAATGTAGTGTTAAGTGGAGAGGGAAGATTTCGTGAGTCTTCCCTCTCTCCTAAAAGTCGCGTCTATCGGGTCGTCTTCTACCGCTCGCCCTGAAAAATCTCACTTTTAGGAGTAAGCCCACTTTCTTCGGCGCACGTCACATATGTTGAAACCAGAAACTATTTTTACTTACATTGTGGAAAGAGTATGACATAATCACTTTTTCTTGTCTGCTAGGTATGAAATTGGTGCAAACCTTAAACTTCGTACTATTCATTGTAAATGCGTGACTTTCAAAAAACGCGCCAACTGCCGGCTATGCGGTAGGCGCACGCAGCTTACCATAGCGAAGAAAACCGATCTCGCCCGAGGAGCAAAGTTCCTCGGCTCGGTTTTGATGCGCTCGTGCGTCTACTAGGGATGGGTAATGCTCGGTGAGAATCAATTCTCGATTCCGACTATATTCGTTGATTCCGGGGAATCGAAGAACCGAAAGCGGGAATCGATTCCTCGATTTCGGGTCCAATGTTCCCCCACTTCTCATCCCGCATTCCGAAACAAACAATAAAATTTGCACACGTGGTCGAAAACACGATAAGAGATCGATTATGGCTAAACTTCGGACTGATCACACATGACGCAAGTTGATGAAGACAGAGACAGACCTATACGACGAACCATTTGTAAAGTGAGACAGTCCACACGGAGGCAGGAAACCTACTCAACGGAAAAGACCTTCAATAAAATGACCGAAACGCCAATGACAAATCACAGATAACCTTTAGGAAACCGAAAATTTATTTTCTGTTAGCTCTGTGATCAGAATCGAAGTCGATTCCAACGAAATATCGGTTCCTGGAATCGATACCCTGTAATCAAGAATCGATTTCGAAGAATCGGAACCAAGAATCGATTCTTCGAAGGAATCGGAACCGACTTGGCGATCTCTAGTTTCTACAGCATGATCGGTCTCATTATTACTATTTTATTCCGTGCAGCCGGCCAACCGATTGTGGGTTTCCAGCGCGTCTGTTACGTTGGTCCTTCTCACTGCTACGTCCATGATTCATGGCGAAAGTTTTATTACGTATTTAATATATTCTGGATCATCGTTTTACATAGAATTGAAAAAGTGAGATTTTAATTTTTCTCAAAGAAGCGAATTTGAAGGTAAGATATCATTTTACATTTTAATTTTGTATCTATAATTATGAAACCTAACCTCCAAATGAATATATCATGCTAACCTCCTTCCCGTCGTGCGCTAATCCGGCTAATTCTAAATCCTAGTGATTTTATACGATTCAGTAAAATTATCACGATAATGTATTGTTTTTCAAGCTTAAAATTCATTTCCGCAATTGTTTAGCACCTTCTGATGGTTTGTAGAGTCGAGTCTAAAAAAGGAAGCGGCTATACCTACGCGATACCTTGAAAGTTTTGCAAGTTTCATTGGACGAGCTGGGAACGCTCCACCAATCCCAGACCGTCGCCAGTTTTCGGTCATCTTTTTTCTCGCGTAACTTTAGACAAGGGGGATGGCTCGGATGGCTCTCCTATATAGGCCTGTAGAATAAATGTGTCATGAGATTTGAAGACGGCCGAGTGGCGGCGCTGGCTGTACTTTTAGGCCGACAATTAATCAAATGCATGGGCAAAATACAAATTTAATTTTTTTTAATAGTTAAAATACGTTTTTTGCATATATTTATCTCGGAAAAATATTTTGCAGTATTTTAAATATCCAATAAATCAATAAGTACTAATGAAAAGTGAAGAAAACATTATTTTGATGATTAAATACGAATACACTTTTCACAGAGTACCAATAATAATTCTACAAAGTGAACATTAAATTTTTAGCATTGACATATGTAAATATTGTAAACTGTGAAAATAGTAAATTTCAATTGAATCTTATTTTTATAGACATTTATAATGTTTATTGAAAATTGAAATTAACACTTGATTGAACTAAATTATAAAAATTTATATATATTTTTTTAAAGCTAGAAAATAATTTATTTTGTTTCGTTATAAGACGTTTATAAAACTTAATTATAATAATAAAAAATATCTATTGTTACAAATATGTCAAATATTTCTAACGATTTATATTATAAAGAATAGGATTTATAGAGTAAATAAATATTGATAAAGTTGTAGAATAAAAAAGTGTATTTATTGTGAACAATATTTAATTAGGAATTAACAGAGAATAAATAAAAATACATAATTATAAACGAATAAATACTACCATTTGGAACACATACATAAAATGACTGTTAAAAAATTAAAAAATTATTATTAGTACGTAAAATTTAAAAACATTTATTTACATTTGTGATCGCCCAACAGTACAATTCTTAACGCATTTTTTTTTTTTTTTTAATGACCTTACGTCTTCCAAGTAAAATTAGTGACTTTGAATATTTCACTGAAACTAAATAAAAATTTTTTATTTAACAACAAAGTTTAATTTTTGGTCTAACTTTTCAGTCATACCATTTATTTTAAGACTTTCAAATTCATTACAAAAAAAGGTCATAAATCAATGTAATAACTAACTAAAAATAATTTCCAGTGGGTTAGAGCAAAACCCAGACAATTTTTTTTACAACGTTATAAACAAACTAATGAACAAAAGTAATTTTTTCGTGATTCGCAACGATTGGCTATTTAAAATCAATAGCCTTTGTGTGAAATATGACACATATTAATGTTCGCTCACAATAAGTTAAGAATAGTTGCTGTTTGCAAACAGCTAAATAATTATTGTCCGATCGTTTTACACATCGCAAATTTTAAAAGTCGCAAAAATAATTTTAAAAAAATATGTGATTGTAGAGAATGAGAAAGCGGAACATTTCTCCGGATAGTTTTTTTTGTGTCCAATAATTATTCTTAATAGGGGCAATAAAAAACTGAAAAATTTGTAACTCTAAAATCAATAATAAATAAATATTGATAAAGTTGGAGAATAAAAAAGTGCATTTGTGAACAATATTCAATTTGGAATAAATAAATAATAAATATACATAATATTAAATGAATAAATACTACCATTTGGAAAATTGTATTTACATAAAATTTAAAAACATTTAAACAAATTTATTTACATTTGCAAATTTAAGCAATTCAAGTTGTAGCAAGCTTTGCCCGCTTTTTTTGCTACAAGTTAGTCTTCTTTAGATCAGCAATTTTCACTTTAGCAAATTGCCGCATTCGGTTTTCCAAGTAATATTGTATCAAATAAGCTAACACGTCTTTAGCAATCTTTAGCAATTCGCGTAACCAGAATTGCATCCAAAAACAACGCACTTATACCCCATTATTCTCGTTCATCACAAAAAAAACTTGATAAAATTTCAGTTTAAAAGCCTTAAAACTTAAATTCTGAAGCAAAAAAATTTAAAAAGTTCGTTTTTCTAATATAAAAAGCACAATTTCACATTTTTGACACTTTCCCCATGCATTTGAATAATTTTCGGCCTAAAAGTACAGCCAGCGCCACCCTCGGCCGTACTCAACATTTCCGTCACTTTTGTTTCAGAGTGTCACGGGGCTTAGACGTTCGGTATAAAAAATCAATTCTAATCGATTGCATGGACTGCGTATGCAGAGGTGTATCTATAATAATCTACCCAGTACTCCAAATTCGGCTACCCAACAGCACTGCGCATGCGTTGCATCGGCAGTCTCATTGGCCGTAGATGGCCAAGGAAGAAATATCTTTTTTCATCAATGTAAATTTTGAATCATTTATAATATTTTGTTGTGCTTTATGATTATTATATATTGTGAAAAATTGATTTGCATATTTAATCATTTCAAATAAGCGCGCGGTTAACATCCAATAGGGCTGCTGGTACGACGCATACGCAGTGCGGTCGGGGAGCCAAATTGGGAGCACTGAGGGCGCTTTCACACGATTGCAGATCAGCTGATTACATGCAGAAAGTCCACAAGAGTGAAAGAGATGGAGAACAGCCTGTCTCTTTCACTCTTGTGAACTTTCTGCATGCAATCATGTGAAAGTGCCATCGCACCCAAAGATATTATAAACCTAGATGCGGCAACTCACTAGCGAACCTATAATAAGTCCCAAGAACTAAGAAATGCCATTAGTTAAAAAGTGATAGAGATATCTCTGTCTCTTTTTAACCAATGGTATTCTTAAATATAAATATTTAAATACAATATACAGGGTGACTCAGACCACCCGTCCACCCCTTTTAAAATCTAAAATACCTAATAAAATTAAAAGTTCAGTACCTCCTAATAGTAAATGGATTGTGCCCGATCGATTGGAGGTATTTTCTACTTCCGGCTCCCACCGAAAGTGGCCTGTTCAGACCGGAAGTCATTTTTTTGAAATGGAATGACATATTTTTCTTTATTGATTTCGATTCTACGGTAAAAAGTGAGTAACTTTAGTAGGGAAATTTTTTTTCTCAATCGTCGTTTTCCACCTGAAAATGCCTTCCGAAATGTTACTGTTCCCCTGAGGAATGACAAATAGCATGTCAGAAAAAAATTAATAACATTTTTTTTGTAAATAAATTTTTTAATTCCTCTTGCTCTATCAGTCGAAGGATATTCCGAAGTGTATCCCTAAAAATTTTATTTCAAAATTCCGAAAGCTGACTGACTAAGCACGAGTTGACGTGAAAAACGAACGACGGGTCAGTTAGACTTCAGAAAGCATTTTGGGGTGGAAAACGACGATTGAGAAAAAAAAATTCCTACAAAACTGACTCACTTTTTACCGTAGAATTGAAACCAATAAAGAAAAATATGTCATTCCATTTCAAAAAAATGACTTCCTGCCTGAATAGCCCACTTCCGGTGGGAGCCGGAAGTTGAAAATACCTCCAATAGATCGGGCACAGTCCATTTACTATTATTATATTTATAATATTACATTGTTATATTGAGTATTAACATAGCATGTTTGAGGTTAGGTTGGCCATACTCTTCATTTTTATTTTTATACTGAATTGAAGTAGTTTTATGGGAGACTCTTTCTGTATTAAGATTCCTTAATTAATAAACTTCTGCACTGTTATAAAATATGTTTTACAAAGCTAAAATTAATTAAAAAAATGAGTTTCACCTACTTTTTCCAACCTTTACCGTAACTACGGTTTTCTTCGTTTTTCACATGGTTTTCATAGTAACTTTAGGGAATGTTGATGAGAAGGATACTTGATGATCGAATTAATATCATTTCCCCTTTATTACATCGTTTAGTTCAAATTATTCGCCTTAAAATATCTTTTAATGGAATCCTTTTTCTTATATTATGTAAAACTCAAAGTGACATTTTGAAAACATAAAATGAAACCTTATTAAATTTAAAGAATTTTAATTGAATATGATAATATTTTAAGTTTAAAAGAATTACATTTTTGTTAGACACTTAGGGCCTACTCCAGTTTTGAATAAAGTTTGTATTCTAAGTGAAAAATGGTCATATTTTAATACTTTTTGTGAAAAACGGCTTTCTTAAATTCTAATCTGAGGATTCGAAAAAATAGTTTCACACAAAAGGTATTGAAATTAGCCAATTTTTTACTCTGAATACAGACTTGACTCAAAACATTAGTAGGCCCTAAGTATCTAAGAAAAATTTGATTCTAGCATTTATGGAATAAAATGAGACAATTCAATTTTGAGGTATGGATCTGAATGCAACAACCTTAAGGCCATGTGACGAGTGGGTCACGTGACCAGATTCCTACCTTAACGGCACTTTTTTTATTTCCTACTTATTTTCACACGAAGCGCCACATCGAGTTGATAATCTGGAATACTAAATAAAAAGCACTAAGAAAGGTGGGTCTCGTCGTGAATTTTTATAATTATGAAAAAAGTTTTTTTTGTAAATAATTTTTTTTTTCAGCTTTTTTCATGATTATTATAATTCAGGACCAGACCCACCTTTCTTATTGCTTCTTATTTATTATCCCCAATTTTCAAATCGATGTGGCTATTCGTGTGAAAATAAGTTAGGAAATAAAAAAAAGTGTCGGTAAGGTAGGAATCCGGTCACGTGACCTACTCGTCATATGGCCTTAGTAGTAGATAAACGTTTATTTTTCAGCCTGCTGGTCTTAAAAAATTGACTTGCTTACACTTCCATGTTTTTACAGAATTTTCTGAAAACTAACCCTTAAATCTAACATCCTTCCGCACCTTATCTCTAACGCCGATCGCTCTTATCGCCTTGCCTTCCTCGCTTCGCCTCGCACGCATGTCCCTACTTTCTCGCTTTGCCTCGCATTACCAAACTCTGCCTCCGCGGCTAATACCTAATACTTATCTACTATTTACAATATTTACATTTACTTATATTTACTTCCTCTATTTACAATCTTTCCTTCTCCATTCCTCTTCCTCCTTCCTTCTCTTATTCTCCATCTTACCCAAGATTTCCTTCACCCATGCTACTGCCCTTTTGTCCCCCCTTTCATGCATCAATACCAACATGCTTATCCCACTCTTTTCCACCTCTACGCACTCCTCAAACCAGTGCTCCACTCTTCCCTCCACCTTCCCACATAGTTCACACATCCTCTTTTCCCTAGTAGTATTTTAAATTTAACACCTAGTTACTCGAAATGAATACATCTCTTTGATTAATTTATAATTGAATCCAAGATATTTAACCAGAAAACTTATGAAAGTATTGGAGGATCTTTTTAAAAGTCATAAAAATTAATTAAATGAAAACTCACGACTGATTAACACATAATAATTAGTTTTGAAGTGGTGTAGGTGAAATGATTGGCGAAAATTTACGTGCAATTTGGCGGGAAACCGACTCATTGCATTTTAATGAATGCCAACAGGGGTACCAACATGATAACACACAAAAAATGAAGTCAAATTGCATCCAACTTTCGTTCAGTGGCCAAACCTACCAACGATTTTGTCATCTCAATGAAAACTTCAATAATCATATTTAATTGAATATTTGTAGCAGTAAAGAGCTATTTTTGAAATGTTTTAAGTCATAATTATGAATTTCTGTCAGGGAAAATTATTTCTTGAAGTGTCGCATGTTCCTCCTCAATGTATCGGTTCAATGTAAATAATTTCCAGTAAAAATTCTTTAATTGGAAGTAAGTGTGTACAATGAAAATTAGTTTTAAATCTAAAAATTGGTGCTCCGCTTGAAGGCAGCAATGCTGTATTTCTTCAATCTTTTGGCATACATTCATATCGTATTAAAAAATTACTAGATAAAAGCTTTTTATTTTAAATTTAAGTCACTTGTAAATTTTTCAAGTCCGTATTTACTTTTTCCAGGTGCGCCATGTCCGAAGAAAACATCACAGACATAGAATCCACTACTGCTATTAAGGATTATTGTTCAACAAAAATGAAGTTCAAAACTTACAGTCTCAAATGGACAATTGATAATTATGATTTTGTCAGTAAAACGGTGAAATTGCTTAAATCACCTGAATTTCCCTTAGGTGGAGAAGATACAGAAAAATGGTACATTGAATTTGAACCTCCAGAAATAAACGAGACCAATGACAAAAAATTTAGTATTACAGTAAAGAAAAAAGAAGATAAGGCATCTTATATACATGGTTCGCTATCATTCATTGGTTCTTCTGGAAAAATTTATCGTCTAAGCGATTATAAAGGTTTATCCAGACTCTTTTCTTGGTCTAATTTAACTGGTAAACTACTCAACAGAAACTTGCTGTGGAATGAAACTTCAGGAAAGACCTTAATACTTCTTTGTGAAGTTCGCGTTCTCGATACCACTGAAAATTATTTGTACAGAAAAATCTTGATTAAGCCTTTTGAGTCGGAAGATTTCCTTCAAGAAATGTCCAAGTTCTTCCTCAACGACGAAACCTTCCAGGACGTCACAATTTCTGTTCAGGGGAAGGAATTTAGAGCTCACAAAGCTATTCTTGCCGCACGCAGTCAAGTTTTTGCCGCGATGTTTTCACATGAGACGACTGAAAAAATTAACAAGACTATCGAAATTATGGATTTGAAAGCAGAAACGGTTGAGAAGATGCTCGGTTTTATTTATACTGATAAAGTCGACGATTTGGATTTGAAACAGTTGGCTACAGAACTTATAGTTGCTGCTGATAAATATGATTTGAAAAGGCTGAAAGAAATCTGTATCGCAGCGTTGCACAACAATTTGGGAATTCACAATGCTCTGAAAACTCTGGAAGCAGCTGACATGTATTCGATTCCAGATTTAAAGAAACTGGCTCTAAACTTTATTACTTTACACCTACAAATTATAAAAAATATGGATGAATATGAGCCTTTGTTTGCGGAACGACCACACTTAATGTTGGATTTAATTGATATTCAGGATAATAGACCAAATAATTCAGATTATCAAGAAAATCTGGAGGTCTGCAAAGCGGCTTTGTATTTCAAAACCGAATAGACGTCTTTCATCTTTAAATTTTCGTCTTTATTAATACCAACAAACTGTTTTTATATCAACACTAATTTTCATTTCTTTCAAGAAGCACAAGTTTAAGAAATTTGATTTCTATTGTATCGAAATATTGTTATTTTATATATATGATATTATTTGAAGTATCCAAAACATGTATATCCTATAATCCAGCTTTTATCTGGAAATCTTTGATCATGTGATCTAGAAGATGTAGAACAAGTTTTCAAAACGACTACATTTTCTAACAACTACATTACAAAAATCGCACATTTCCACGATATGAGTAATGAAAGATATGTTAATTTTCTTTAATAATAAGCGTTTAAGTACTGTAATTTAGATAACATCTCATTTGTATTTTATTTTTTCAGTTATATGTAATATTAAAATTAAGTTTGCAGGAAATGATTCGTTAAATTTAATTTCAATGTTGTTCACAGTAATCTTATGATAAGTCTTTCCGTAAAATTTCTTCGTTAAACCACCCGCTCGATATTAGCACGCAGCGAATACACAACTTGGTCGTACGTCGCAGATGATCACCCATCCAAGCGCTATCCGCAGTCGAAATGGCTTAACACGGCGACTCTGCCCGAGTCGAGATTTGACTCCTGGTGATATTTTCTACATAGTGGATTAACCTCTGGCTGCGAAGAATTTTGGAAAAGACTAACAGATATATTTTTATAGACAGACAAACGTTTATTTTTTGGCCTGCTTCCCTGAAAAATTGCCTTGCTTACAGCCTCCATATTTTACACAATTTGTCTTGAAATTAGTTCTTACAATACATCCACACCTTAATGCTACCCTAATTCTACGACAGCTCGATCTTAATGCTTTGCTTTCTTCGCCTCGTCTCGCACGCGTGTCCCTATCTTTCGCATTGCCAACCTCTGCCTCCGCGGTTACTATCTAATAATTATCTACTAATTATTCACAATATTTACAATTTCGCTTATATTCACTTCCTCTCCTCTTTACAATATTTCCCTCTCCATTCTCTTTCCTCCTTCCCTTCTTCTGCATCTCACTTAACACCCCCTTCACCCATGCAACCGCCCTTTTGTCCCCTCTTTCATGCAGTACAACCTCCATGCCTATCTCACTTCTTTCCACTCCCTTGCAATTCTCCAGCCAGTGTTCCACCAGAACCTATTGAAACCCTCCATGCACCCTCAACTCATCCTCGCTATAACCTCCTGACTCCCTTTCTCTCCTTTCTCACACAAATACTGCGCTCTCTCCCATGGCATAATTCATCCGTAATTCCCATTGAATCTTGACCCTCTTATTCTCTCCTCCCATTCTCCCTTCTCTCTCTCCATGCCTGTCTTCTTCACCACCTCGTACACCTTTCTTTCCTCCTCATGTATCCTTCTCACTTCATCCCTCTGCAGCCAATTCCTTCTAAAATACCTTTCTCTTTCAACCTTCATCTTCCCCTATCCTCCTCTGTTCTCCTTCTCCCACTAACACCCCCTAACCAGACTACTTCCTAACTCTTCAAAAAATTTTCCTCATACTTACACGCCCGACTCCCTGTTAGAATCCCTAAATTCGTTCTCCCCGCCTCCTTCCTAACAAAATAATTAGGCGTATTCTTGCCAATCTGAGTGTCCACTTTACATATCTTTCCTGTGTCCTATTCACCATCTCACTTTCCTCCCACCCCCACAACTCTACTACATAAAATACACTCATCTCTAGCGAGTCGAGCAATTTTATTCTTCTCCAAAATCATCTGCAAGTAACTTCTTTCTCAACACCCATACCTGCCTCATCACTACATTTGCCCTCTTCACTCTCTCTTTTATGTGAACATCCACTCCCCCATTTGTCTGAAACAAGAAGCCCAGGTACCCAAACTCTTTCACCTTCTGCACCGCCTTTCCCTTCCACTTCGATTCCCCTCCCTTGTCCCTTCCATCTTCTTTCCTGAACACCATCACCTTGGACTTTTCCGCATTCAGCTCTAACATATTCTTATCCAGGTATCTTCTCAACCTCTTCATCATCTCCTTTAAGGCCTCCTCGCTACCTGCCAGCAACACTATTTCATCGTCAGACATTAAATCCTCAAGCTCACATCCCTTCCCAAATCCCCAATTACCCCAGCTCTTACCATAAAGCTCCATGTAATGCCTGACATCGTGATTTTTATTTACAAAAATTATGAATCCAAACAAAGAACATATTACTTGGCAAGACATTACCAAGAGATATTACCCTTGTAAGACATTAATGAAGTCGCTCAAATATCCCACCTCGCCCTATCACTTCACCTTCTCTCTCCTTTGCACATCTACCATATCCTATCCTATCCAATCCTCTCCTATAGAAAATGTAAAAAATAAAAAAATGAAGAAAATTAATATTAAATTTTCTGTGAAAAAATATCTTCGCTCCGTTGGGAATCGAACCACAAGTCTTCCGATTGCCGGGCGGGTGCTCTCACCACTAAGCTACTGGAGAGATCGAAAGAAGAATCATTTTCCACAGATACGCTTCTATAGCAAGGTCTACAAGTTATAAGTTACAAGGAATCTGTATTATCATCTGGGTTTGGTGACGGTCGATCCCAGCAGAGCGAAGGAGAAAATATTTTTTCACAGACTACACATTCCTTTTAACTTATAACTTGTACACCTTGCTATAGAAGCGTATCTGTGGAAAAATATTCCTATTCATTCGATCTCTCCAGTAGCTTAGTGTTAAGAGCACCCGACCGGCAATCGGAAGACCTGTGTTTCGATTCCCAGCGGGACAAGGCAGATCTTTTTTCACAGAAAACTTAATGTTAGTTTAAAAATTTCATATTTCCATCTAGTCTGAGAAGACGTTAAAGAATTTCTGTTATTTGAGAAGTTATCTTGGATCGATAGTGTTGATTTCTATCTCACGGCATGTGAAAAATTTCTTCATTTGATGGGTCGTTAACAACTCCAGATGATAATACAGATTCCTTGTAACTTATAACTTGCACACCTTGTTATAGAAACGTATCTGTGGAAAAAGATTCTTATTCTTTCTATCTCTCCAGTAGCTTAGTGGTAAGAGCACCCGACCGGCAATCGGAAGTCCTGTGTTTCGATTCCCAGTGGAGCAAAGGAGATCTTTCTTCACAGAAAATTTAATATTAGTTTGAAAATTTCATATTTTCATCTAATCTGAGAAGACGTTAAAGAATTTCTGTTATTTGAGGGGTTATCTTGGATCGATAGTGTTGATTTCTATATCACGGTATGTGAAAAATTTCTTCATTTGATGGGTCATTAACAACCCCAGATGATAATACAGATTCCTTGTAACTTATAACTTGTACACCTTGCTATAGAAGCGTATCTGTGGAAAAAGAATCTTATTCGTTCGATCTCGCCAGTAGCTTAGTGGTAAGAGCACCGACCGGCAATCGGAAGACCTGTGTTTCGATTCTCAGCGGAGCAAAGGAGATATTTTTTCACTGAAAATTTACTATTAAGTTAAAAATGTCATATTTCCATCTAGTCTGAGAAGACGTTAAAAAATTTCTGTTATTTGAGGGGTTATCTTAGATCGATAGTGTTCATTTCTATTTCACGGCATGTGAAAAATTTCTTCATCCGATCGGTTCGTTACCAACTCCGGATGATAATACAGATTCCTTGTGAAGAAAATTAAATTATTTAGATCTCTATACCCGAAGCTTTTCCTTTAGTGTGTATTTCTTCGTAAGTTTTTAAAAAGTAAGAAAAACAATGAGGACAATTTGGTCATTGATGTGTAAAGACAAGTCATTGGAAGTTAATTGATAATCTGATAATTCGAAACTACAAAAAAATCATTCAATAAAAAAGAAATATTATTTCGATGAAGTCTTCAAGGATAGACTCCCTTACTTCTTCTACGCTCTCCCCTAACTTCTACTACTTCTCCGGCCCGCCTCATAGGGCAGAGGTAAAATTGGGGGACGCGTGAACCCCCACCGCTCGACTAGGGCCAACCGGAATACGAAAGCGGTCACAAAATTCAAACATATCTTTGACAACGCATGCGCGTAGTGTAAGTTGTGAAAACCACCTAACCTCAATTCATAGTTCGAACATTGCGATTGGTTGCTATTTGAAAATCGCGCGCTGAAAAGGACTTCCGTATTCCGTTTGGCCCTAACGAATAAGAAACAATTCTTACGTGTCTCAACTCTCGCTAGAGGAATCTCTAAGGTCGGCTAGTGTATGGGGTTAACTCGGATACGGTACGAGGGAAAGACGGTTAGGTTAGGGAACTGGGTAAAGTCGGCTGGGATACTGTGTAAATCCGGCTAGCGTACGGGGTAAAGTCAGGTAGGTTACGGGGTAAAGTCGGCTAGGGACTTCCACTACTTTACCTTCTGGTCAAAAACTACGACGGACGGACACCCGACTTTTTCAGTCGGGTGTCCGTCTGTCCGACCGTCGTAGTTTCCTCTCGTCAAAATCAAAGGTTTCACACATCAAAAGGACATAAGCGCCTAGGTATGAAATTACAAAAGGGCATAAGCGCTAAAATTTGCCACGGCAGAAGAGCTGGCAAAAAGATTTGAAAGATCCAATTTTTTTACAACCTTTTTTCTGTAAAAAATATATATCTTTCTGTAAATCGTCCATCACTACTACTACCATCTGTGATTAAATCCATTGTTATCTAAACTTGATTATTTTTTAATCAACGACTTAGGCACGATTAACTTGCGAAACGTTCTACAACGGATTTTTAAACTCTAGTTAGCTAACCGTATACCCTGTTCGCAATAAAATCTAGTTTCTGTGTATTTCTGTTGTAACGGAGGTTCTGATTGGCTGAGTCACGAAACTTGTGTTCGTGCGCCATCTCTGGCGCGCCAAACCAAATAGGCCTCTGACGTCACAAATTACGCGTTGTTTACTTGCTTTGCCGAAGCGTCTACAAAATAACATTTATCAAAATAATTAAGTAAAGTGGTGTTGTCTAAAGTGAAATGAAAATAAAACATAATATGTTGAGAACATATTTCATTTTCAGCCATATTTCACACTGTATACCCCACATAGCACACTTCCCAAAAACCAGGTCTGTCCCAGGTTTTTTCGGGAAAAGCATGGGTCTAAACCTGGGGCAGACCTGGTTTTTTCGGGAAGTGTGCTATGTCGGTAATGTCGCACTGCACTTTAACTAAACTGTGAGGTTATGTTGAGCCTCGTTGATCGCTGGTTAAGTCGCTAACCGGCAAGAAATGGCCGATTAAGTTAAACCGCTATTAGGCCACTTTAATCATGGTTTAAAAGATGGTGGAATGAAATGTACTGATTAAATAAAGTTAATCAAGGATTACAATTTAATCACGGTTGTTGGAATCGGCCCTCTTGAAATTAAAATCCGTACTATCTAGACATAACCGAAGTGCTTCCTCATAATCTTCCCGAGAAATTTTTATTTTAGCACAAATTTGATTCCACCTGCTGCGAACCACCTCAACTGTCTTTTTTTGTAGCAAATTTCTGGAAAGCGATAACGCCGTCCCCGCCTGAAAATTCCTGTACGGGAACTTCGGAGGATCCTGCACATGTTCCTGAACAAGAATCTGCACACAAACCTGTACAGGTAATCTTGACGGTACCTGTACAGAAATTTGGCAAAGGAAACTGAACATGATCCTGCGAAGGGTTCTGTATAAAAGGTAACCTTTAAACGATACTGTACAGGTCGCTTCACAGAGTGAATTGACACGCGGGTACATGTTCATGAACTTGTTCATGATCCTATACATGAACCTGCGTAGGAACTTATCCACGAGGGTTCGCTAGTGGCTTGGCTCACTCGATAGTGAGTTGGATCTTCAAAGGAATAAAAGGAAGGCACGTTGATAGCTGTGAGCGATGTGAGTTTTCGCGATAGCTTTCTGTAAAGCACCCTATACGAGTTTCTATACACGAACCCGCGTCTCAATTTACTTCGCAAAGGAATCTGTACAGGAACCTGTACAGAATTCTTCAAAGGTTCCTTTGCAGGATCATGTACAGTTTCCTCCGCAAAATTCCTGCACAGGAACCGTCAAGATTATCTGTACAGTTTCGTGTACAGGAACATGAGCAGGATCCTCCGAGATTCCTGTACAGGAATTTTCAGCTGGATCTAGTGACGCGAAGACGTGATTTTCCGATATCCTAATGTTTCTAATTTTTTTCACTAAATCGAAGCTGTTAAGCACTCTCGAGTTAGGAGCTTCTATATTGTTAGCAACAATGTTTTTTGTGAAGGTTGCTAATTATTCGTAAGTCGCGATACCTACATATGATACTATCGGCCTAAGCAGGGCACCTGTCTTGTGAATTTCGGGAAGACCATAAAATCCACAAGGATTAGCAGATATTTCAGGGTGAGTTCGTTAATATACTCTCTTGACTCCCATTTTCTTACCAGTTTGGTGACTTGCCTTGCAATTTTTTCAGTGGTGTCCTAATTTCTTGTAAAATAAGTGTCACGATATTGTAATAATTCATTTACTCTCATGTCATGAACGTCTCTTTTCATAGCAACGGTCGTATGACCTTTGTCCACTTCAAGAAAAATAATCTCTGGTTTGTCTTTCCCAAATTTTTAGGCCTGCTTAATTTCTTTCAAGGTCTGTATGATTGTCGGCCCCACAGGGTAGCCAAAATGTTTTCCTAGCAGATTGAATATTATTAATTAGAGCATCGGATTTTTGTCGGCATTTCAATTTATGTTCTTCGAATAACGCTGAACTTTCTATATTCTCAACTTTTTACAAAAAGTTCATATTTTTATAATTATATGAATGTGAGAAGCTAAATAAATAGGTTCACAATGTATAAGTATTTTTGATTTATTTGTACTAGATTTACATTCTTTGTGCTTAAATTAATTTAATTAGTTAAATTCTTCAATCAATCTTACGGTGAAAAGGTAAATTCCCTTTTTCTGTTTCGGACAGTCGGCGAATCAGACCGGTTTTCGAGTTCACCTCAACCGGGTTGCGACCATATAATACTGTAAAATATAATCTTAACAAAACACCATAATGATTTAATTTTCCAACGATGAAATTATCCGGTGATACTAGTACTCTAGCAGGTAGGCTTATTCTGTAAAGGAGACCAATTTCTTCTCCATAAGTTACACGAAGAAGATCACGAGTTTTCATATTTTTAATCTTATAACCATGCGGAACAGGATATTTTTTAATAGGAGAAGGAGGAGATCTCGGAGGAGATTCGCTACTAGAAGTCGAATAATCATAAAAAGACGATCCGGCAGATCCATTGTCATCTTCATATACATACCTATGTAGTGTTCGACTGCTGCTCTGTGAACTCAAATCTGTAAGAAGAAATATAGAAATGGATCAATCTTAATACTTACAGCTAGATTACACACAGATTCAAATTTGTAATCAGATTGAATTTAAAAATTCTACGAGTCTGAAGTTTCCTATATCTATGAATTTCAACATTTGCATCGCATTATACGAGTGAAAGTCGAAAAGTTGGTATTATTCTAGGAAGATTCCCTCGTCAAAAAACGTTGTAACATTATTTAGCTTTAAGATCATTTAACTTTACCAAATCTTGATTTCCATTTTACTTTGTTGATTGATTCTAAATTAAACTATATAGCTAAATCTTGATTATAGAAATATATATATATATATATATATATATATATATATATATATATATATA
>CAKNYM010051362.1:228638-247338 GCA_932195095.1 Andricus curvator | reverse complement strand
ATATATATATATATATATATATATATATATATATATATATATATATAACAGTTTTATTTTTCGACTAGTTTACTTTTTTCCGTTCAGGAAATTTGTCCAGAATATATACATCGGCACCAATCCTGATAGAGCGTTAAGCCAGAAATAAAAGATTTCATTACCGACTACAATTGAGATTCAAACTCTAAGTGATTTTACGTTGTAAAAGATGAGATGTGAGCCCACAGAAGCGAAAGTCGAATTGATTTGATATTTTCGTGATCGATCAACCCTGCTTTCTCGTACCGAATTTTAAGATCGAATTTATCTTATTTTTCAATTGATTGCTTGATTAAAAGATTATCTCTTTTCATCCTATTCTAGGTTGAAAGACGCATATAATAATTTCGCGGCCTGGATTCGCGTTTTTTGAGTAGATAGATAGATAAACGTTTATTTTTCAGCCTGCTGGCCTTAAAAAATTGACTTGCTTACAATTCCATTTTTTACAGAATTTTCTTAAAACTAACCCTTAAAAACTAACATCCATCCATACCTTATCTCTAAGACCGCTCGCTCTTATCGCCTTGCCTTCCTCGCTTCGTCTCGCCTCGCACGCATGTCCCTACTTTTTCGCTTTGCCTCGCATTGCCAAACTCTGCCAAAATCCTCCATTGAAATCCCTAAACTCGTTCTCCCCGTCTCCCTCCTGACAATATAATTAGGCGCGTTCCTTGCCAATCCCAGTGTCCACTTCACATAAATCTCCTGTGTCCTATTTACCTGTTCACTTTCCTTCCACCCCCACACCTCTACTCCATACAATAGAACACTCATCACTAGTGAGTCAAACAATTTCATTCTCTTTCTAATATCATCTGCAAATAACTTCTTTCCCAACCCCCATACCTGCCTCATCACTATATTTGCCTTCCTGAATCTCTCTTTTATGTGACCATCCAGTCCCCCATTTCTCTGAAACAAGAAGCCCAGGTACACAAACTCTTTCACCTTCTGCACCGCCCTTCCCTTCGACTTCCAGTCCCCTCCCTTATGACTTCCACCTCCTTTTCTGAACACCATAACCTTGGACTTTTCCGCATTCAGCTCTAACCTATTCTTATCCAGGTATCTTCTTAACCTCTTCATCATCTCCTTTGAGGCCTCCTCGCTTCTTGCCAGCAACACTATGTCATCTGCATACGCTAGTGACCAAATTCTAACCCCTCCTGCTCTAACTCAGCGTTGGGCTAAGCCTTAACCCCCTATGCATCCAGAATCCCTCCGAAATCTCCTCCCCTCTTCTTACCTTATCTTTGGTCTGTTCATATATCTCCCTTACCCTCTCGATCAGGCCTCGCTCCACTAACCTATCCTCCATCGCCTCCCACAACCTCTCCCTATCCACCGAAGGGAACGCGCCTTTGAGATCCTATTCGCCCTAAAGCCCGCCTGCGTATCCCTACCCTTTTTCTTATACAGTAACACTAATGACCCTTCTCTCAACCCTCCTGGGAATCCCTCTCCCCTCCATACTTTCTTCACTACCTCCTTCAGCCTCTCCCTAACATCTGGTGTACTAAACAGCCACGCTTCGTTCTCTACCCCGTTCAGCCCTGCTGCTTTTGACCTTCTTAACTTCCTTATCTGTTTCTCTATCTCCTCGTCATTCAACTCTTAAATCTCTGTCTCCCTCGTTCTTCTACTGCTACTATCTCTCTTTCTTGAATCTGAGCCCTGAAATAATTCTTTAAAAACCTCACTCCACTCCTCACTCCCTATCTTCTCGCTTATCCACACCCTACGCTTCCTAAACCCATTAATTGACTTCCAGACGTCCCCCTCTGTCTAAACACTTCCCAACTCCTCTTCTAGATCTTTCTCCTTTTCCTGTTCTTTCTTCTCACACATCAATCTAAATCCTATCCCACCACGGCTTCACCATTCCTCTTTTCTCCTTTCCGAATACCTTCTTTTGCACGCATCCTTTCATATTCTCTTTCAAATCCTCCCATATCTCTTCCACCGACTCCCCTTCAAAGCGTACCTTCCCTACCTGCTCATTATACTTCTCTATCGCCTCCCTCGTCCAGCTCACTCTCTCCCCCGTCGCCACTTCTTGCCCACCTGGTCTTCCGCCGCTCTCACCCCTTATCAACAAACCTAATGGCTGATGGTCTGAGTCTACACTCCCTTCTACTGCGAATCTCTCCGTCTTCTCACACCCTTGCATATTCATTACTACATAGTCTATAACTGATAGCCCTGCCTTACTTACATATGTGTATTCTCCCTCTTCCTCCCCTGTTACCATACCGTTCGCCACTGCCCCGCCTCTATCGTCCATCCAGTCCCTTAGAATCTTCCCCGCCTTATTTATTATCTTATCCTTCGATTTCCTTTCGAAGCTCTCCCCTTCCCTGTAAAGGCCCCCTTCCCTTCCCATCCTCGTATTAAAGTCCCCACCCAGTACCACCATACCCTCCTCTCTTTCGCCTAGCAAGTCTTTCACCCTTTGTTCAATTCTTTCCATTCCGTCTTTATTGTACACTGTCACAAACTTATACGTTACCCTTCCTATATATATTGCTCTCATTTGCACTCCCTTCCCCTCTCCCTCTTCATGAACTTCTTCCTCTAGTCTATCTCTAAATCCCGTTATAATTCCTCCACTAGCCCTTCCCTTCTTCTTCACTCTGACTGCCTCCGGGAGTCTCCGCCTATATGCCCTTGGCAGCTTTGGCTCTATTCTATCCCATTCCTTTCTTTCTAGCCACGTCTCTACCAGTCCCACAACATCAAATTCCTGAATATACCTCCAGAACTCCTCATCCTTCTTCTTTACCCCTTGAAGGAAAATCACTGTTTTAAATACTCTGCCAGAATAAATTTTAATCTCCATGCCTCTGTGCGCAAATAAGCGCGAACAATTCGCGCAAAGCAGAGCGACTTCGATGTTCTGGTAGGAAATGAGTCAATGATAATTGCGTTAATACTTTTGGCTTTATTTTGCGCGGGAATTAAGGAAAAGGTGGGGAAATCGGCGTCGAGGGGTGATCATTCGTTTATACGCTCATGTAAGAGCAATATTTCTTCGCAAGTAATTTTATACTATTTGAAACGCCACGTTTGGCGGTGTGATTATTGTGCCACGACCCAAAAGGTAAATTTAATGATCTTCGAGAGATTGTGTGTGTGTGTTTTTTTATTTCGAACAATGTTTGCATTTTTACGCTTAAAAACTATTTTCAGCATGGCGTCTGTCTTTACCGTCTTTTCTGTCGTCTGTCTCTATTGTTGAAAAGCCTGTTCATAAAATACTAGCAGCGAATTCGAGGATACGAATTTTATTAATTCTGGAATGAGATTTCTTTTTCGTAATCGAGCGATTTAAAACGAGACATGAGGAATCATTAACTGCTAATTGTCACCAGGACGCCGCACTCGTACGGCCTTTATCAATTGGCGCGATACTGCGAAGCCTTCACTGCTGCTGTCAATCGAGCTTATAATCCGGTTTTTTCTTTTACCTTGCAGTTAACAATACCCTTTTGCTTTTGATCAAGAGTTCACTAATTTGAACGAATTTATATATTTTTAATATAGCGAGCGTATAAATGGAGGTGATAAGGATTTTCCATGATTTCTATTGATAATTTTATCGAACGACATTTTACATATTAATTTGAGGTATAATATATTTGCCATTTGAATTTGTGTATATATTTGCAATTTCTTCATTGACCTCTGCCTGTTGTCATTTGTACTGAGTTTCATGTTGATATCGCTAATGAGTAATCACTTGCTTTCTCTTTGGAACTTATTTCGATAAATGAAAACATTTTATTGTAAATTAGAATCACATTAATTTCAAATCTCCTCTCCCTCCTAGCCCTGTCGTTCAGCATTCTCTGCACCTCCCTTTCCTTTCTCGTCAAATCGTGATCGATGATAACTCGATCATCCTTTATCCTACTTTTATTTCGCATTACCCCCAATTTTTTTTCCCCAGCTCTCCAACTCCACAATGGCCACTTCCTTCTCCTTTCTACCCATCAGTCTAACTTTTCCTACCAAGCCTTTAACCCACCCTATGCTCTGTAGCAGCGCTTCCACGCCCTCCCTTTCTTCCCCGCTCTTTAGCTTCAACCCTCTTATCACAATATTATTTCTTCTGTCTGCCTGCTCTTTTCTCTCCATTCTCAATTCCATTGCCCTTATCCTTTACCTATCCGGCATGTTCTCCTTTTCATTCCTACGCTCACCCACTTTCTCTTCTATCATATTCTCCACCCTCTCCCAGATACCTTTCTTCTCGCCCCTCTGTCATCTACTTCCATTTCCGACCTGCCGTCCACCTTCTCGAGTCTTTTTTCCGTCCTTTCCTTCCACACTCTAATCTCTTATTCCATCTGCTTCACTTTAACTTCTTTTTCCTTCCTTACCGCCACCACCTCCCTCTCTAATCCTTCGACTTTCCCCCTCAGCTCTTTCACCTCCTTTTCCCATTTCTCATCTCTGATTCTCAAGTCCTCCCTCATGAGAAATTAATTTTACATAATTACGAAATCGAGAAAACCTTTTTATTAGCCGTTCTTGGAAGTAAAGAGGTTTTGTTAAAAAAAAATTTATTTTGTCCGTAAAAACAAATACATTTTTCTAAGGCTGAGGTTTCAAAAATGCACTTTGAAAATTTTCTAGGCCCCGGAAAGGTTTTCGCAGTGGCGGGAGTGAAATAGTGTAGCAAGGAGGGGAAGTGTAAAGGAAGCCGACTGACAGCTGATGACGCTGATAGTAAGATCCAGTACGTTCGAGCTATCAGCGCCATCAGCTGTCAGTCGGCTTCCTTCACACTTCACGTCGTTGCTACAGTATTTCACTTTCACTTTTTAGCAGTTACCGTATTTTTTCGAAAAACCAGAGACTTGCCCCCCTCCCGCAACCGCGAATCCCCTTCTGGGGCATAGCAAATTTTCAAAGTGCATTTTTAGAACCTCAAAACTGAATTATCGTAGGTTGTTGCTAAGTTTTGAGTGCTTCATAGATTTCGCCATTTGTGTGTACCCCGTTCCAACAGCCTCAAACTAAGCCACTAAAAATTCTTTGGGATAAAATGCTTAAGTGTGAAGTAATTTGAAGTATTTCTTTCGAATATCCATTTGTATGAAAAATATTTTCTAAAAATCTTGGTAATACGAATTTACTATTTAACTGAAAGGCCAGAATATGTATTATTATTGATAGACTGCAGTTATCCTTTCACGTGTTCTCAAAATCCCAGTATTTTTTGTAATCATCAGCCTAAGCGTCCAATGGATGATTATCTCTTACTATCTAAAAAAATTGTACTCTAGTATTTACTTAATAAGGCAAGGTGATGGAATTTCGAGGGTGGAGCTTGAGCCTAATGGTCTTAAAAAATTGTGTTTACAAAAAAATAAAAAAGTCGCTTAGAGGTGTTTGCATGCAGATTTTAATCATATGCTCAAAGTTGGTATGAATTAATATATTTGTTTGTAATAGTAGAACGAATTAAAAAAATTATTGAATTGTTTAAAAGACGGTTTGAAAACAGTCGCATTGGGAATTTTCTAAGCGGAGTGCACAGGTGTTTTCTGTTTTTTGACCAGACCCTTACATTGTTTATAATGCTTTGCAACAGATTGAAATGTAAGGAGGAATGGTGCGAACGTATACGATTAATGCGGAGGGGTGAAAATACTATTTAACCGACAATTTATTAACTTTAAATAGATAATTTTTCACTTCATCGTCCATGTTATTTATTGTACAATCGCGAGTTAAGGAAAGTCTTCCACTTTGCAGGCCTCACAGACCGGTCCCTATATCCCCTATTGTACCCTATATTTAGTAGAGGTCCCTAAAGTACCCTATTTTCAAGATTTGGTCCCTATGGTACCCTATTTGCAGCCTTTAATGGCTGCCACACAGTCACTATTATTCACTTTTTTTTCAAATCAATTTTTAGTTATTTTTTTAAGATAAAGCCACTATAGTCAATTTTTTCTGAATAAACAACTCATGGGTTAATCACTATAATTTTGAATAATTTTGAATAGATTTCAATAACCTGAAGGGATTTTTAAGATTTTGAGGTAATTTTAAAAATTCTAAGGAATTTTCAAGAGCTTTTAAAAGTCTCAAGGGAAATTCAAAAGATTTTAAAGAATTTTAAATATTTTACGGGATTTAAAAAGATACCAAGGAATTCTACTACTACTATTATTATTATTAATTTAAAGGGATTTCAAAGCGCTTGAAATATTTTAGGATATCGAATTCTATAGAATTCCGGAAGAAATGGAACGATTTTTTAAAGCTCTCAAGGTATTTTAATAATTTTTCCAGTATTTCAGCAAATATCATCAGATTTCATAGAATGTCACAAGATTTTATAATATTTTAGTGAATTTTAAAGAATTTACTCACGAGAAGTGCGATATTTCGTAGGGTTTCAAAGATTTGAAGAGATTTGAAATTATTTTTTGGAATTCACCCTGAATTCTTATTAATTTATCCTAAATTCTTTTGAATTTTTTCAATTTTCTTGTATTCTTCTAAATGTACTGAATTTTACTTAATTCATTGGATTAAAAATTGTTTTTTTAATTTGTGTTTACTCGATCCTGAGGATCAATTGATAGAATGATCAAAGTATTTGAAATATTTTAAGATATTTTTTCAAATACAATATTAAAGGTATTGTAAAAGATTTCCAGGCTTTTTCAAGGGCTTTAAAAAGGTTTAAGGAATTTCAAAAGATATTAAAAGATTTTAAATATTTTAAGAAATTTTAAAAGATTCCCAGAAATTTTCTATTTATTTCAAAGATTTTAAAAGATTCCAATGCATTTTCAAGAGATTAAAACAATTTTTAAGGAATTTTAAAAATTTGCATGCGGTTTTGAAGAATTTCATAGAATTTCGGAAGATATGGAAGAATTTCACAGGACCTGTAATGTTGTAGGATATTTTAAAAGATTCTAAGGGATTTTATAAGATTTTCGAAGATTTCAATGACTTGTTGACATTTTAAGAGCTCTGAAGGTATTTTAATAAATTTTCCAGGATTTCAGAAAGTATCATCAGATTTCATGTAATTTCATAATGGATTTTGAAGAATTTATTCACAAGAAGTGAGGGATCTCGTAGGGTTTCAAAGATTTCAAGATGTTTTAAATATTTTTTGCAATTCATTTCGACTTCGCTCTGGATTATTTTTAGTTTATCCTGAATTATTTTGAATTCAATAAATTTTTTCATATTCTTGAATTGTTTTGAATTCTCTCTAAATTCACTCAAATTTTATTGTAATCAATGGAATTTATTTGATTAAAAATTTTGTTTTCCAACTCATTTGAATTGTTTTGTAGTCAATAGTCACTTTTTTGGTTAGAAATTAATGGGGTATCAAAGATTTGATGAGATTTGAATTTTTTTTTTTAATTCACCCTGAATTCTTATTAATTTACCCTGAATTATTTTTAATTCTTTGGAATTCTCTTCAATTCTTGTGATTCACTTATATTGTTATAAATTTACTCAATTCTACCTAATCAGTGGATTTTGTTGAATTTTCAAAAGTTTTTATTTAATTGGTCCTCAAGTTTTTTAACCTCACATTGAATTCTTAGGCATTTAATTAAATTCTTTTGAACTCCCTCGAATTTTCCTAAGCTCATTTCAAAGTTACTGAATTCAATGAAGTTTTTTCATATTTTAAAATTGTTTTCAATTCATTTGAATTTTTTTAAATCCATCTCGATTTTTTATGAATTTCATTCAATTTTTCTCGTTTACCTTAAATTCCTCAAAATTTATTCTAATTTTACGGAAATCAATGGAATTTTTTGATTTAAAAATTTGCTTCCAATTGACTTGAATTTTTTTAAATTTAACTCGAATTGTTTTGAAGTCTTATGAATTTATCCTGAATTTTTTAAACTTTGACCGCGAAAAAAGTACCCTATGAGCGTGACAAAAAGTACCCTTTGGTCCCTATATTTTATCCCATAGGTACTGTTAGGCCTGACTTTGTGAAAACTTAAAATGTTTAAAAAATAGTTTAAAAAAAAACAAAGATGCTCCGTCAGTCGGGGTAATCCAGAAACATCCGGGAGCTGAGCTTGGGAGAGCTTTGCTCGGGCAAGAGTTTTAGACCCAGGGAGATGTAGCTTGGTCAGAAGCCCGGGGATGTTTGGCTTACATGTTCTCGCGGACCGTACTTTTATGGATTCCGACTTTGCCCTGGCGCACCACTCGCGACGCAGGCGAATATATCACTGTAAGGGGGCTTCGTACGATTGGCTCGCTCTCACCAGTTAACAGTTTACCAGCGTGAAACAAACATTGAAGCCGCGCTTGCGCTGTGAGCTGCAAGCAAGACTTTAACATTTCTACGGGCATGCGCGACTCGGAGATAGTTGAAGTTAGGATGCCCAGTCCACGAGTGAAAGAAAGAATAATATTTAAATAATAATTCATTCACTTTAACAAAAATTTACTTTATGCTCCATGTTTTTTATTGTACATTCGCGAGTTTGGAAATATTTCCCACTTTGCCTTAACAAATTTTTGAACATTATGAATAGACGAATCCAAGAGTGTTTTCGATTTGTCGATCGAACCTTTAGTTTCTTTGTGATGATTTGCGGATTTTTCAATAAATCCATATTTCAGGCGACGCACATGTTCACTCATATTGAATGACGTAGAAAAATGGTTAAAATTGTTTTGTTAGTTCGCCAATTTGAAAAAGATACTTTTGTTGCTAACGAGTCTGTTATAGTATCAAATGTTTGCATAAATTTGGAAATTGTAGTAAAAAGTTAATAAAATGGTTATGATCACTTATTTGGGTAAACAAATGTTTAAAAAATAAACAAAAAGTCCCTTAGAGGTGTTTAAAGGTAGATCGGACCCTAAGTTTGTTTATGTTTTGAAAAATGGTGTATTCCATAGATATAGGAAACTTCGGAATCGTAAAATTCTTCTGGTTTTCAACAGAAGCGTTTGACGGCAAAATCAAGTTTTGGCCAGTTCAAACTAGTTATACGACGCCAGTAAAACCGATTTCTTTTATTTCGATTACCTTCAGCTTTATTTCATAATTACCCTTACGAAAAGATATGACAGGTGTGTCATTCTTTTCCTGTCATTTTTTCCCTGTAGTTTTTTCGCGACAACAGGAAAACGACAGGGAAAACGACAGCCGAAAATGACTGGCCCTAATTGGTCATAATTTATAATAATATCGTCTGAACATTATAAAGTATCGACAACTTGCAGATTTATTAGTGAACTATTTGAACTTTCCTGTAAAGCTTGAAAAATCATTAGCAAAAAAAAAACTATTATGGGAATTTTCATTATGAAACACCTTTTTGTAGCCTGTGTCTAATTCCGAATTCTCTTCCAACACATCAATTGTGGAATGTGTTCGATTTGCCATTTTAAAGCCTTCTTATCCTTACAAAGCGCTAAAGTTAAGTACAACGGGCAACAATTTCGGCCTATTTTCAACTTTCTTCATTCCCTTAACAAGTTCACTGCCTGTTTCCAATTCCATGATCCAACAAAGAATGGTCTCGCCACGCGCATCTAAAAAAGAGTGAACCAATCAAAGGGCCCGTAGGTTGCGCGTGGCGAGACCATACTTTGCTGGATCATGGAATTAGGAGCACGCAGTGAACTTGTTAAGGGAATGAAGAAAGTTGAAAATAGTCCGTAATTGTTGCCCGTGGTACTTAACTTTCGCGCTTTGTAAGGGTAAGAAGGCTTTATAATGGCAAATCGAACACATTCCACAATTGATGTCTTGGAAGAGAATTCGGAATTAGACACAGGCTACAAAAAGGTGTTTCATCATGAAAATTCCCATAATAGTTTTCTTTTGCTAATGATTTTTTAAGCTTTACAGGAAAGGTCAAATAGTTCACTAATAAATCTGCAAGTCCTCGATACTTTATAATGTTCAGACGATATTATTATAAATTATGACCAATTAGGGCCAGTCATTTTCAGCTGTCGTTTTCCTGTGGCCGCGAAAAAACTACAGGGGAAAAATGACAGGAAAAAAATGACACCTGTCATTTTTTTCCTGTCATATCTTTTCGTAAGGGTACATTAGGATAACTGCGATTTCATGTTTTTTTTAGAAATTATGTATATTTATATATTATTTTATATAAAGCGAAACAACCCTATTATTGAAATTAAAAGTATAAAACGATTGCGAAAAGTATTGGACAAGAAAATATTTTCATGCAAATCCGCATTTCTTTTTGCCGTTGATTTGATATTGTATTATGTATGATATTATATTTACCAATAGAATGAAGTAAAATCACTAACTTAAAGACCAGGCTCCCAATGAAGAAACTCATTTTTTTCCAAGTGGAGGAAACAATTGAATACAAATTTATTCGTACGATGTATAACTATAGTGAGTATATTCGGTATCATCATAGTATATATATAACAGTCAATATCTTATTTGGCCTTGTAAATTTTTCCTCAAACCTTATTTATAAAACGAAATACGCAGTGGTGTAATGAGTTTCTTTTGTACAAACGTTTGCAATATATACGTATGATGTATATTGTTTACCTAATTTAGACGACGTATAATGCCGGAATGTGTCGTGCGAAAGAAATACAGATAGTAAAAGAACATGCAATTGTGTCATTGTTTTTTTATTTTGAAGTGTACAACTAAAATTGTGTCGTTCAAAGTCTTAATTTACCGGAACGACTGAAAAATTCCGAAAAATAAAATTGTCGATATGATAAAATTTCCGCAACAGGAAAATTTCCAAATGATAAAATTTGCGAATTTATATAATTAAAAATTTGTTTTAATAGTAAATAAATAAGATTAAAAATATGTTCATGAAATGGAATTATTTTATTTATTATTTTTTAGTTTAGTGTTCAAAAGTTTTTTTAGTCGGTAGATTTCGGAATTTGATAGTTGGTAAATTTCATTATTTATGGTCGGAAATCTTACAGTTTTAAATATTTTAAAATATCGGCAATTTTATTTCAGGAATTTTCTATTATCGGGATTTTTTCTAATTCGGTAAAATCATTAAATGTCGACAATTTTATTATTCGGAAATTTTAAATTGTCGCTCACTTCTAGTTTCGGGAATTTTATATTTTTCATCTTTCCTTTTTCGGGATTTTTTAGTCCACCCTGAAAATTCATCTTTTTTGGTAGAAATTTCATCTTTTTTGGTTAAAAATGCATCTGTTTGGTTGAAAATTAATTTATTATGATGGAAATGCAACTGTTTGTTCAAAAATGAATTTATTATGATGAAAATGCATTTTTTCTGAAATGGAATTTAATTTTTCGAACTAAAAATTTAACTATCTGGTTGAAAATTTATGTATTTGGTGAAAGTCGTCTTTTTGGTTTAGAAATTCTTCTGTTCTGGTAGAAAATTAATTTTTTTGTTGGTCAAAAAGAAATCTTTTTTGGTTGAGGGTTCAAATATTTAGTTGTAAATCCGTCTTTTTGGTAGCATTAAAAATCGCAACGTAATTGTGGTTCGAAATTCAAAATAAAAAAATTACAAAATATTTAATGCACTTAATTTAAATATTGAAAATTTATTCCTTTATGAATAGGGTTGTTTCCAATTTCAGACATCACTTTTAAATTAATGAATCTAGTACCATATGGATTTAGTATATTATATTACATTTACTAATAGAATTGATGAAACCGGTTAACGTAAAGAACAGAATCCCAGTAAAGATCCTCATTTTTCTCGAAATGGAGAAAACGAATTAATAAAAATTCTTTAATTCCACAAAAATTGCTGATGAAATGTGAAAAAGAGTCTCACCAATTCATAAATCCAAAATCATTTTATTACGCAGTAAAATTAATCAAACAGAAATTAACAAGCCTGCTCGATTGGGCAAGTTGTGGTTTATATTTTTATAATTATATAAATGTGAGAAGCTAAATAAATAAGTGCACAATGTATGAGTATTTTTGATTTATTTGTACTAGATTTACATTCTTTGTGCTTAAATTAATTTAATTAGTAAAATTTTTCAATCAATCTTACGGTGAAAAGGTAAATTCCCTTTTTCTGTTTCGGGCAGTCGGCGAATCTCACCGGTTTTTAAGTTTACCTCAACCGGATTGCGTCTATATAATACTGTAAAATATAATTTTAACAAAACACCATAAGAATTTAATTTCCCAACGATGAAGTGATCCGGTGATACTAGAACCTTAGCAGGTAGGCTTATGCTGTAAAGAGAGCCAATTTCTTCTCCATACGTTACACGAAGTAGATCACGAGTTTTCACATTCTTAATCCGATAACCACGCGGAACAGGATATGTTTTCATAGAAGGAGGAGGAGATCTCGGAGGAGATTCGCTACTAGAAGTCGAATAATCATAAAAAGACGATCCGGCAGATCCATTTTCATCTTCATATACATACCTATGTAGTGATCGAATGTTGCTCTGTGAACTTAATTCTGCAAGAAGAAATATAAAAATGGATTACTTTTAATACTGACAATTTATTAGACTACTAGATTACACAAGGATTAAAATTCGAAATTAGTTTGAATATAAAAATGCTAGGGCCCGGAATTTTCCTATATCTATGGATTTCAACATATGGAAAGCACATCTAAATAAATAAAAAAATAAGAAAGTTGCTTTGTATGTTTTTGCGATGACGGTTGTTTCGTGAAATAAAATGCTATGTCCTGTTTCGACATGATGCTCAGCTAGTGCTCATTGGGTGAAATGGTTTAGCCTGACTTGACCCTCACGTTCCTTTACACTTTGGCTCACCGCACTCCCGGTTTCTCCAATATAGACTTTGCCACAAGAGCAAGGGATTTTGTATACTCCCGGATCACTGAGAGGTGCATTTTTATCTTTAGGGTTGTTTAGAAGTTGCCCTATATTCGCAGGAGGTTTAAATATGGTTTGGATGTTGTGTTTGTTGAGAATTCTTCTTATTTGTTCTGTGATACCTTGGATGTAGGGTAGGATGGTGATCGTTTTCTTCTCTCTTTCTTTAGTAGGTCTTTAGATGAGTGGTGGTGGGAGGAGGTATGTAGGTATATGTTTGTATGGTTGGGTTTTCTGTAAACTTCGTGTCCTAATGTCTTATTAGATCTTTTGTAAACTCGTACGTCCAAGAAAGGCAATTTTTTGTTTTGTTCAATTTCCATGGTGAACTGGATATTAGGATGTAATCGATTGATGACAAAAGTTTCGTCAGCGTAACTGCACGAAAATTCCAGTTTAAGCTTGGATTGGTTGAAGATTTTAGTTTCTAAATATTCCATAAAGATGCTGCTCTTGAGGTTTGTTCGTACAATTGGTTATAGAAAGAAAAGTATTATCGAGACAGTGTTCTATAGAAGGTATGAGATCGGAGGGGAAGCTTGCAAAGGATTAAATAATATCGATTGTATCAGAAATTGGTACTTTTGTAAAGAGAGATACTACGTGGAAACTCACTAGGATGTCTTGGCGTTGAATGTGAATCTGTTGTATTTTTTTATGAAGTCAAAAGAGTTTTGGACGTGTGTGATAGAGTTTCCTGTGAAAAGATTCAGTTCATTGGTGAGGAAGCGTCAAGGTATCACAGAGCAAAAAGGAAGAATTCTCAACAAACACAACATCGAAACTATATTTCAATCACCTGCGAGAATTCGATAACTTCTAAACAACCCTAAAGATAAAAAGGCACCTAACAGTGATCCGAGAGTATATAAAATCCCTTGCTCTTGTGGCAAAGTCTATATTGGAGAAATCGGGAGAGCGGTGAGCCAACGTGTAAAGGAACATGAGAGGAAAGTCAGGCCAAAACATTTCACGCAATCAGCACTAGCTGTGCATCATATCGAAACAGGACATAGCAAAAACCTACAATATATTTCCAAAAAAGACATAGAGAAGCAATCAAAATCTTAAAACACCCTGATAACATCAGTAGGGGCAATGGATATAATACCAATCCGATTTGGCTTTCCGTCCTCCCGGGTTTTCAAAACAAGACTTGATTGGCCAATCAAGTTCGACCAGTCTCCATGGTTGGGCGCTCTGGCCAATCACAGGCATCGTGGAAAGTATATATAAGAACAACATAACCTGAAACTTCGGTTTCAGGTTAGCCCTGACGAAGTGAACTGCAATGTTCACGAAACGTCCTAGTATCTTATCCGACTTTATAATCGATTATAAGTGAATGGTAATTTGAAGGTTATAACATAAGCCGCAACTATCAAAACTAATTTCAACATTTTAGAGCGTAATTCTGAATTTTGCCAAATGTTTAAAACTTAAACTGGCTCTCCTGAAATGTTGTCGAAAAGCACTTAATTCCATATAGGGCGCAACCCAAACCTGATTCCTTTTTCGCTATGGATTTAATATTATATTAGATATATTATATTTACCAATAGAATGAAGGAAAACAGCTAGCGTCAAGAACACACTCGTCGTACAGATCCTCATTTTTTTAAATGGAGGAAACGAATAATTGAACATTTGTTGGTACAACGTTTAATTATAATGAATATATTATGTTTTATTGAACTATGTATTATAACAGTCACAATCTTATTCGATCTTGTAAATTTTTCGCATAATTAATTTACAAAACGGATTTAAGAGAATTGGTATTTTTCGTTGTACTTGTACAAACAGTGCCAATTGTATATGCATCATGCCATATTGTATATCTATTTTAGAGGACCTATAATGACATGTGTTATATGAAAAGCCATACAGATTGTAAAAAAATACATCATCGCGTAACTGTTATTTTTTAGAATAATAAAGCATATGATATGAAATGAAGCGAATCTCAAAGTCAGAAATATTCTGCCTTGAAAGTATTCAAATAAAAAATCATAAAACCGGAATAACCTGAAAGTTTTTTGTTTTAAAACTTCTAGTAAAAGCAAAAAATTTGAACTTCCGAGAACAACAATCATCAAGATTTTGGCTGTAAGTAAACAGCAATTTTTTTTAACTTTTTTTACATATTAAAATTGTTAAATTTGACAATAAAAATGATTTAGGTTTGAAGAATTTGTGTCAATATTGTTCAATATCAAGAAATTAAAATTGTTGAAGAAATGGTGAAAGATGTGAGTAACCAAGGTTATTTCTTATCTGGATAAAAGTTTTCAAGGCATATTTCTCTCGACATTTTTGTACGATTAGTCGAGTTAAAGTTGGGCAATTGTGACATAATTTGTTCTATGCTGTGTATACTTCGACGTATAATAGAAAATGCTTGGGTAAGAATCTCTTGCCATACTATGAATATAGTTTTAAATCAAAATATTTTCATTGATCCAACGTTATCTCTGCCGAGGTTTCATTTCTCTCAATAAATTCTAAGAATCAACAAGATACCTAGGATAATTCTTTAAATTCCTAAAAGAGCGCGACTCTTGTCTGATATTCAATTACATTGATGTGAGAGCGAAACAACTCCGGAAATCCGCTGGACCTCACGGTTATCCGAAATTTTAATTTGGCGTAATCCATTTGAAATCCGGAGCAATTCACTTGTAATCCTTAGTAATACAGTTCAAGTTAGGAGTAATCTACTTGTAATTTGCGGTAATCTGAGTAATTCGGAATAATCCGATTGTAATACGTAGTAAAACACACGTAATTCTTTAGACAATCTTATTAGACAGTGAACTTCCGCCTATTTTAAGGATCGCCTATTTTAACCCCGCTATACACACTTATTTTAAGTTGCGCAGTTCCGGCACCTTCCACTCATCGACATATAGAAATGGACCGATAACGTTGTAGGGAGCACGGAAAGGGGGTTTAGGGAGAGAGAAAAAATGTGAGGGGTAGACCTGTCTCTTTCTAGATAAAGCTGATTGGTCGAGAGCATTTTTGATGGGTGGAGCTTGATGAAGCACAGGACCGTGCATCGGACAGTCCTGGAATAGAAAAAGGCAGATCTACCTCTCAAATGTTTTCTCTCTCTCTAAAGCCCCTTTCCGTTCTTCCCACAGAGTTATCGGTCCATTTCTATATGTCGATGCTCCCACCACGGTCCCTGCACGGTCACGCCCGCGTCAGTGGCTGACCAATGAAAAAAAGAGGCCCGAAGAGCCGGAAGCCCGCGTTGGTTTGCATTGAGTATTTTAGCATGACGTCATGCAAATGCATACGACTTTTTCTAGAAAATATTTTAAACGTACAAGTCATAAATGCACAAATAGTAATATTTCTCGAATGCAGAATCTATTTTCTCAGTCAAATTCCACTATTTTGTCGATTGACGACCTTCCAGTGTCACGAAATAAAATAAAATATCCTAAACTTCAGATTAGTGCCACTCTAACCTCAAATTTCGGACAGTTGCTTCTATTTCGTGAAACTGAAAGGTCGCCAACCGACAGAAGAATGAGACATGACTGAGAAAATTGATTTCAAAATTGAGAAATATTACTATTCAGACCTTTATCACTTACCTTTACGTTTAGAATATTTTCTCCAAAAAGTCGTATGTAGTTGCAGTTCCATGTGGTAACCTTCCTGACGGCTGACATTTCCACCTATCTTAGCATGATACACTTGAAAAATATTAATATTCAAACCTTTGTAACTGACTTTTACGTTTAGAATATTTTCTCCAAAAACGCGTGTGCGGTTACAGTCCCATATATGCTAACCTTCCTGACGGCTGACATTTCCACCTAGCGTAGCATGGCCGCGACGTCATGCTGCAAAACTCACTATTCCGCAAAATATTTTAGTCGCTTTTCGATTCTATTACATTGATTTTTAGTTGGAAAATTGTCGTACGTCAACAAAAACACTTTTTCAACTGCGTATGAATCGAAAAGCGGGGGTCTATTTGAAATTACAAAGTACACCAAACTGCCGGTTTAAAAATAGATTCGGGCGTTGCCTACAAATAGTCTTGTTGCTACACCGGGGGAATCGAAACGTAAACAGTCCGGGCCATCTGAACAGTTTCCAATTGGAATGCATAATATTGCGCAATAGACGGCATCAGTTGCAACCGTCTCTCGCCTCTTGAGTTGAGAAACTGCGTGGGACTGCAGTTCTAGGAATTACTTATCCGCGAGGTAACTGCAGTGAGAGTCGGGTGTATGTAGCTGTATTATTATTGATAGTATTTATTGATTTCCAATCGACCTGCTATTTTCGGCACATGCACAGTTGAAAAAGTTGCTTACATTCCATTATTAGTTGAAAATTTATGTTTTTATCCGAAAATTCGACTAAATGGTTGAAAGTTGAGCTGCATTCTTGAAAATTTATTTTTCTAATGAATTTAATGAAGGGCGTGTCGTTTTTGTTCTTATCGGAAAAAATAACATTTAAAGTAAAAAAACGGATAGAAATGGATAGATTATTTTTAGTTGAAGATTGATTAAAAAGGATACATAAGGATAGAATATTTTTCGTTGAAGACGGATCAAAACGGATAAATAGGACACCATCTCATGGAGAGAAAGGATAAAAAAGTTCAGACTGAAACGGATATGGGCGAATTGAATTCCACTTCAAGAATTGAAAATTATTCAAACAGATACAGATTTTCTATCTGTTTGAATCCGCTAATTCCTATCCCTTTGAATCCGTTTACTTCCAGCAGGGAATCTAAGTACGGTCCCTAAATGCTCATAATCGTATTCCGCACATGCGCATTCGTTGTCGCTCGAATACGATGATGGCTGAGTCAACCTAACCTCAAACATCAAATGTGATTAACTTGTAAATCATACTTATGTTACATAAAGTATCGTGTGCATCAAGGAAGCAAACTTTTTCACACACTTTTTTAAACATATCTTAAAATAAATGTTTTTTAAAATATATAAAGAGTGTATCAAAGAGGTCAAGCATTTTTTACAAAAATGTATATTTGTATAATTACATAAATTTTGAAACTTAAACAAATATATTTACAATGTTTACACATTGTTATTTAATTGTCGAGCTTCACATTATGTTTAGCTGAATTAATTTAATTACTAAAATTTTTCAATCAATCTTACGGTGAAAAGGTAATTTCATGTTTTCAGTTTCGAATAGTCGACGAATCTCACCGGTTTTCGAGTTTACCTCAACCGGGTTGCGACCATATAACACTGTAAAATATAATTTTAACAAAACACCATAAGAATTTAATTTTCCAACGATGAAATTATCCGGTGATACTAGTACTCTAGCAGGTAGGCTTATTCTGTAAAGGAGACCAATTTCTTCTCCATACGTTACACGAAGAAGTGCAGGAGTTCTCATATTTTGAATCAAAAAACTACGAGGAACAGGATATTTATTAATGGGAGGAGGAGAAGATCTTGGAGAAGATTCGCTACTAGAAGTCGAATAATCATAAAAAGACGATCCGGCAAATCCTTCTTCATCTTCATACATATACCTATGCAGTGTTCGATGGCCACTCTGTGAACTTGATTCTGAAAGAAGAGATATGGAAATGGATCAGTGTTCAAATTTATAATTTATTAGATTGCTAGACTTCCCGAAGGAAGATGTGATTTCAACACCTGGACTACCAGGTTTAATTACTAGAACGACGGCACCTTTAAAAAACCATCCTGGTATCTCAAATTTCAGTTCTCAACTAAACTCTCCCGAGGAAGATGTATTTTCGACACCTGGACTACCAGGTTTA
>CAKNYM010051362.1:216834-228628 GCA_932195095.1 Andricus curvator | reverse complement strand
ACCAGGTTTAATTATTAGAACAATAGGACCTTTAAAACCCCATCCGGATATCTCAAATATCAGTTCTCAACCAAACTCTTCCGAGGAAGATGTATTTTCGACACCTCGACTACCAGGTTTAATTATTAGAATGACAGTAGCTTTGGAAAACTATCTGAGTATCTCCAATTTAAGCTCTCAACCCTACTTCGCGAGAAAGGTGTGATTTCAACACCTGGACTACCAGGTTTAATTATTAGAACAATAGGACCTTTAAAAACCCATCCGGGTATATCAAATTTCAGTTCTCAACCAAACTCTCCCGAGGAAGACGTATTTTCAACACCTGGACTACTAGGTTCAATTATTAGAATGACAGGACCTTCGAAAAACCATCTGAGTATCTCGAATTTAAGCTCTCAACCCTTCTTCCGCGAGGAGGGTGTGATTTCAAGACCTGGACTACGAGGTTTAATTCCCTGACAAAACACTGCCGAGGGGACCGAACTAGGGCAACCTAGGGCCTTACCCTGTCAGTGTACCGAATCTAACCTCAAAGTGATGCCAGGGTGGGAACGTTGTCTTTTCCCTCATTCCTTCGGGAAGGAAAGGTGACAGCAGCTAATTGGATTAAGGTTTTCTAACCATACAGTGCCACACTTGGACGTGTCCAAAACTTGCCGTGTTTGCGAGGAGCCTGGAGCAGTCCAGGACTTGCTCTCACACAAATATAATAGTAATGGCACGTCGCGGGAGTGGCAATGACGGAAACTATTGTGCGTGTCTGTCGAGCCAAGGCTTTGATGAGAAAAGTGCACACGAGACGGAGTAGCCATGACCGTACAGGTACGTGGTGCATTCCGCCAAGAGAGTGGTGGTCCTGTTATGGTTATATCTGACCAGTGAGATACTGGTAGGGGTTGAAAGAAAGTCGCACCGACCGTAAACAGTCCAGATTAGCAGAGGAGTCTGCTTAATACTGGGAGGGGTTACACGTTCATGTCCCCGACCGTGACCAGTCCAAGGTTAGCAGAGGAGTCTGCTTGACACTGGGAGAAATGATTCAAACGGCTGGTCACTGATTACTGGTAGAAGTAGCACATGAGCACCTCCGACCGTGACCAGTCCAAGGTCAGCAAGGACTCTACGAGCCTGCTTAATACTGGGAGAGGAGTCAGAAGATAACTGCTTCGAAAACTGACCAGTGAAAGACCAGTGACTGCTCTGCATCAAGGCTTGAGAAACCCCGTGGGATCGTGGGACAGAGAGAAGCTAAGAGTAGGACCTTCACGTGATCCTCGCTGGTCATGCTTTCAGGTCTATTCGTGTACCTGCAAGCTGCTAAACTGCTCGCCTGAGGCGAAGTTTCTTCGTCTTCTTAGATTGATCTGATTTTGTATTGAAGCCTTTATCACATTTCTTTGCGAAATTTGTGAACAATTTTTCCGAACCTGGATAAACTCTGCAGAAGGTTGAGCTGGATGCTAGGATATAGGGTTGAAGGATAGACGAAATACCTCTCTGGAGGGCAAAAGCCGTTAGGTCCCTTCTTGGGGTTGACCGACTCCGACATTCATTACCAGGTTTAATTATTAGAACAATGAGACCCTTAAAAAACTATCCGAGTATCTTAAATTTATGTTCTCCAACAAACTTCCCCGAGGAAGATGTATTTTCAACACTTGGAATACCAGGTTTAATTACCATAACGAACGTATCTTTGAAAAACCGTCCATTGAGATATTTCAAGGACGAATCCAAAGATGTTTTCGGTTTTTTGAAGCGCTTGGTGCTAAAATCACGTTTTGTCCAGTTTTAATTAGTTTCCACAAATACTCCCGATAAAGTCTTAGCTAGTTAAAACCCGTTTTTACCGTTTTTAACACAACACATAAATTAATATCATGTACAAAATAATAGAATTATAAAACCTGTTGGTCCGCAGATTAGAAAATTGTACAATATATATTGGGTTTATATTATACCGGTTAAATGAAGATTATATTATTACAATGATAAGATAAGAACAAGCGATGCTGCAAAAAATTACTGATTAAACCAGCCTAATCAGGCATTGCGTGTTTATAGCTCACACAATAAGTGAAAAAATGTTTAGTAAAATTATGTATTTAAAAATAATTGTATCTGCGTCGTTCTCAAGTTATTTAACATTGGCTGCGCGACCAAGTTAACGATTCATCAAATTTACCACTTCTCTCTATTCTTCTCTGAAATGCATACTTTTCAATGTACAGTTCATTTTTTGAACAAAGTCAAAAAAAATCAGTATGATTATCATTTTTGGTAGATTTTGCCAAAAAATAATGATTTCACCTAAAAAAGGTCAAATACAAAAAAGTTGTATTTTCACGAATTACACCATTTTTTGGTAGAAGATTATTATATAAAAGCACAATATTTTTCCAAATTAATCATAAAATCCGTGAAAATAGAGATAGTCTCAAAAATTCCCTGTAACTCTGAAATTAAAATGCACAGAAAAGACTGTGGCATTTTTTGGGCGCAAGGCTGAATCACTGCTCTCTAAAGCAAATAACTTCAGCTATTAAACTTTAAAATCGGCTACAGATTTATTTTTTTATTCAGGTTTGAAAACAAAAGAAAAATCGGCAACCCCATTATTGAAATTATAAATATAAAACTATTGACAAAAGAATAGAGCCAGCAAATATTTTCATGCAATTCCGGATTTTCGTTTGCTATGGATTTAATATTATATTATAATATATGATATTATATTCACCAATAGAATAAAGGAAAACAGTTAGCATCAAGAACAGACTCCTCATAAAGATCCTCATTTTCTTCAAAATTAAGGAAACCAACTAATTAACATTTTTTGGTACAATGTGTAATTATAATGAATATATTTTGTTTTATTGGACTATATATTATAACCGTCACTATCTCATTCGAACATTCTCAATTTTTCGCAAACTTTATTTGAAAAAAAAACGGATTTTAATGTATAATTTACATTGTATATTCATTTTAGAGGACCTTTAATGAAAGTAAAAGAACATGTCATCATGTGTAATTATTATTTGTATAGATTGATAAAGTATATGAAATGAAATGAAACTAATCTCAGAAAGTCATGAGTTCGAAATAATTGTATTCTTCACCAAAATTAAATAAAGAAAAATTGACGTCAATGCAGGAAATTCCATGCTCAAAGGAAAAATAGAAAAATAATTTAATTCAGAAACAGAGAGTTAGAAATATTGTAACTTAAAAGTATTGAAATGAAAAACCCTAAGAATAAAAGAATTACAAGGTTTTTTTCCTTTACACCTACAGTAAAATCAAAACATTTTGAAATTCCGAAAACAACATCAATAATCAAGATTTCAGCTGGCAGTATACAGAAATATTTTTTTTACTTCTTCAGCTTCGAATTGCATTTTGTGCGACAAATCACTATTGGATTGCGCTCCAAAAAATCAAAAGTTTCCGAGATAGAAGGGGAAACACTGGCAAGATCAGTCTAGATAATATTGGAAACTGTAGATCAATCCAATTATCAAAGGAAAACCAGTACAGCCACTAAAGACAATGTAATGGGACTGCTCTGGCAATGTGAAGTAGTAGTAGTCCAGCCAGTTAAGATAATACTATAGATCAGTCCAACCAACAGAAACAAGATTATCTTAACTGGCTGGACTACCAAAGTGTCTTGCTTTTCTTGTTTGGACTGATCTATAGTCTTGTCTTGAATGTCTGGACTACCAAAGTCTTGTCTTAGTTGGCTGAACTATCAAAGTGTCTTGCCTTTGTCGGTCGGACTGATCTATAATCGTGTCTCAATTGGCTGGACTGCTAAATATCTTAGGTAGTCCAGAATGTCTTTTGCCTTGATAATTTTGAAAAATCTTCACAGTGCCAGGGCAGTCCCATTACACTGCATGTAGTGGCTGTACTGGTTTTCCCCTGATAACTGGACTGATCTATAGCCTTGTATTCACTAAATTAACTGTCTTCTACCTTCAATATTTCGAACAGTATTTACATTGCCAGGACTGCCCCGTTATTTTGCCCATTATTGTCAGGACAGCGCAATTTTGTTGCCCATATTAGTTGGACTAGTCTTGCGAGTGTCTCCAGTGTTGTCAGTGATTCTGCTGATCACATTTCATTAAAATGTCTGTACCTGATCTTTAAGTTTCGAGCGGGACATTAGATTCGCTTGTGGTCATATTCTTCATGTTTAACCCCTCCTATCTCGGAAACTTTTGAATGTTTGGACTGGTACCCATTGGGACTTTTTGATCAGAAGATTTTAAACTACACTGGAACTGGGATTACAGGATAAGGCAATCCACGAGAAATTACCCAGAACACATTCTCCACTTACCTGTGGATGACCGGTGCCGATTATGTGATAATCCCAATTAATCCATCGAGAACATCATTGATGGCTACAGAGGCTTAGCTCATAACGAGTATACTCGCAGAAACAATGATATTGCAGGGATCATACACCAGCAGATTACATTGAACCTGACTTTACTGCAGAAGTGGATACCCTTTTATAAGTACGTCCCAGCTCAGGTGAAAAAGTTATATATAGCTTACGAAGGAATAATAAGGAGAAGTATCCCTGTACGTGTCAAGTGGGACGAGCAACTTCCAACAGATTGTTAAAGTTTGCCAAGCACGCAAACCTTTGATCGCCACCATGCACATGCGCATTGCTGTTGTCGTGTCACGTGTTATCCTCGCGTCCAGAACGCGGGAGCCCCACTCCGGTATGTTACATTTCGAATCAAATTTCAGGCAGTGGAGTGGGGATAACACGTGACACGACAACACCAATGCGCATGTTCACGGTGGCGATTAAGGTTTGTGTGCTTGGCAAAAGTTAGCGACCTCTTGAAGGTTGCTCGTCCCACCTCTGCGTTCTCACCTGGGAGTTGCTTCCTCGAAAACGAGAACCAGATCCAGAAGTATAGCCAAATAAAGCAAGAAATCATGGAGTGTGGCAATTGAGAAAGGTTAACATTCATCTTCTCGAGATTTCAGCTACGGGTTTAGCAAGGCTAAAGAGCCACCCGGAGAACCTTGGAGTTGATTGGGTGCTAGTTGCAGTCCAAAAGGCAGTTTTACTGAACTCCTGCCGCATAGTCCGTAACTTTTTGGACTAATAAGTAGATAAGGAATAGCTACCTTTTGGACTGTTATGGAGGACCATTCCCATCATAAATCTCCATTTTTTTTCTTTTTTTTGAAATTTGAGTAAAGCGTATATGTTTTTTTTTTAATTTTGACTATATAGAATGTGAAAAGTTAAATAAATAGATTTACAATGTATGCGTATTTTCGATTTATTTGTTCTAGATTTACATTCTTTGTACTTAAATTCATTTAATTATTGAAATTTTTCAATCAATCTTACGGTGAAAAGGTAAATTCCCATTTTCTGTTTCAGGCAGTCGACGAATCAGCCCGGTTTTCGAGCTTACCTCAACCGGGTTTCGACCATATAATACTGTAAAATATAATTTTAATAAAACACCATAAGAATTTAATTTTCCAACGATGAAGTGATCCGGTGATACTAGAACCTTAGCAGGTATGCTAATGCTGAAAAAGGGGCCAACTTCTTCTCCATACGTTACACGAAGAAGTGCACGAGTTTTCATATTTGTAATCCGATAACCACGAGGAACAGAAGATTTCTTAATAGGAGGAGGAGGGGAGCTCGGAAGAGATTCGCTACTAGAAGTCGAATCATCATAAAAAGACGATCCGTCAGATTCTTCCTCATTTTCATACACATACCTATCTCGTGTTCGAGGGTTGCTCTGTGCACTTAATTCTGCAAGAAGAAATGTAGAAATAAATCAATTTTAATAGGGTAGACCGGGGCATCACGATCTTTACCAATACAATTTCTATTGCCTAATCGTTTCAATTATTATTTACACAAAATAATCTATTTTGTCTGAGAAATTGTGCTATAAACTCAAGCCTTAAAAATTTACGTTGTAAAAGAAAAATAATGCCGAAAATTCTTGGGGCAGTTAAAGAATGGAAGATTCGCTGGCAAGAATTTAAAGTTTGCAGCATTAATTGAAATACAGCATGCTTTGATCTTCTGGTAGATAAAATGTTAGTCCATTAAGTAACTTTGATAAAGAAACTTAATTCAAGTTTAAAATATATTAAATTCCGAATATAGTTCAAATTCACCATCGGGACAAGTTCAACGTAGAAAATAGTTTACAAATGTTTGGATAACTTCTATAAATTTCGTCGATAATAGATCAAACTCTCCATGAATTTGCTCCTATGAATTTGCTTGTTGAAAAGTTTTGGTGGCTTTGGGTACGAGGTACCAGTACACGTCCGCTGGGGGCGCCACATTTTATGAATATGTGCGTCTCATTATTCACGACAGGCTTGTCTGTGTTGAGCGAAAATGTAGCGCCCCAGCGTAAATAACGTAGAAAACTACATAGGAAATTACGCAGGTCATTACGTCGGAAATAGCTTAGGATACTACGTCAGAAACGTTGGAATTGCAGAATTCAAGGACTCTGGAACCACGGCTGACCATAACGAGTAGATCTACTGAAGCAGCAACCAACTGTCTTCCTTGAGAATCTTAAGTGAGTAAAAAGAAGAGGGAATATTTCAAATAAAAAGAAGTGTTCTGTCATGAGTCTCCAGGAGCTCGTGAGGCTTTTCGACTGTGCGATCCTGACGTTGCCACGGGCTATATGCGAACGCCACTATTTTATTGTACCGAACGATATAGAGATTAGATAAATACGAAATTCTTTAGAGATGGAAAATATCTCGGGAACTCAAAACCCAAATTCTCCAAAGCTAACGAACACCCCCTTGTAGCTACTAATGCAGACATAATTGCAATGTCACAAAAATGATCGGATCGGATGTCTAACATGAAACTCGCAATAAATAGTCGTAAGAAAGGAATTCGCTCGATAGAAAAAAATTTAGATTTGTTTACTTCGGACGAAACCGAAAGGAAGGACGATGAGGAATCTGCAGCAGGTAACGATGACGCGCTATTAATAGAATTAGAACAATTGTTAGAGTGATAACAAATTGAACCTAGGCTTCCAAAAGGTTGTTGAAGGAAAGGGTAACAACCCCAAATAAAGCTATCGCAACGAGAGACAGGCTTCCAGAAAGGTTGAATGGAAGAGTAACAACAACAAGCGAAACAATCAGTACGAGAGACGTGATAAAATTAATTAAAAACGTCAATGGACAAGAGGATATGGGAGTTGAACCCTTCATCACTCTTGTGAAAAGAATTAAATCACAATGCACAAATCCAGGAGTTTTATTAGATTGGATCATTGCAGAAAAAATCGAAGGAGAAGCGGAGAAATCTATTCGCTTCTTATCGATCAAAAATGCCAAACAGTTCTAGAAAAATACATCATGAATTTAAGAGAAGAACTTTCAGACCGAGTTTCAAGCAAAAATTCCAGCTATGTTAGAGAAGCATAACAAATGGCAATTCAATCAGAAGTCTGGTGAGCTAAAAGATCTAAAATTTGCTGATCAAAAAACGCGGTTCAACCCTAATTACATATCCGCACAAACCTCAATAAAAATCCTTCCGAAACCCTTAACTCTTAATTCTATAAACAAAAATACCCTTCGAAAAACAATCCTCCAAAGCACAGCATGCCTTTGCAGCAGGGACTCCGTTTGTTTTGCAATCACTGCAAAACACCTGGACACACCGAAAACCAATATTTCTCTAAACAGAAAAATTTGCACACGAAAGTCTCGGGAGGCCGATCTCCGGATCGTATAACTTATCTACAAGAAGAAATGGAGGAAAAAGAAAATATCCGAGAAACGAAAATGGAATCGGAGACAGAGTATTAGCAAATGTCCGGAAGATTATATTATATCAGAGGACAGTTACCTGGAGCAACTAAACCAGTAAAATTGTTAGTTGATAGTGGAGCATCGAAAAATCTAATAAAAGAAAATTGCATTAACAAAAACCACCATAGAATTCCCTTGAAAAAAGAGTTTTCAATGGGGAATGATGAGCACCGGACGAAGGAAGTCACCAAATTTAAGTTTCATGGGAAGGAACATCTCTTTGTGATTGTACCAGAAAAATTTCCAATACCCGAGGAAGGCATCGCCTGAACACCATTCCTGTACTCTTGTCAGTTTAACTTGTCTAACAGTTCCCTCCAACTCGACGATAAGGTCTATCCCTTGGAGTATGACGGTATCGTTATCCCAAAGGATACCATAAAAATGATAACCGTGGAAATAAACAAAAAGCAGGGGCACATTCTCATAGAAGATAATCCCTACATTACAAATTCTGTTTACCGAATTGTTGACTCCCAAGTTAAAATTCCCGTTAGTAACGAAACCAAAACGGACTTGAGATTAAGTGATGAAGAGCTAAACTATAAGTTTATCATTGTTGTCCCAGAGCAAGAGTAGCGTATAACTTACATTACACAGGAGGAATTAAATGCTAGATTAAAATTATTGAACGGAAATTCGAGGCTTGAACATATCGAAGATGCCCATAGAACACAGATATGAAATTTAGCTATCTCTCATCACTACTTTTTCTCACTACAAGGAGATTCACTACCCTGCACAAGTCTAGCGTCACATAAAATCGTCGCGAAAGACGAAGGGAACGTTAATGTACGTCAACCTAGACATTTGGAATGCCATAAAGAAGAAATTTTAAATCAGATAAATGGAATGTTACCTAAAAGGATAATAGAATTGCCGGACTCGCCATTCAATTCGCCACTTTGGGTAGTCCCGAAAAAATGCGACTCGCCGGGAAAATCCACATTGGGGCTTGTCATTGACTTTAGGAAGTTGAACTAAAAAACAGATCCAGAGGCCTACCCACTTCCTGTAATCGATGAAATTCTGGATCACCTTGGAAAAGCAGATTTCGTTTCAGCCTTCAATTTGAGCTCAGGTTTCACCAAGCTCCCATGAACGAGGACTCTGAAAAATATACCGCATTTTCTATATCTAAAGGACATTTTCACTACAAGTGCATTCCGTTTGGACTCAATAATCCTCTAACCACATTACAAAAAATGATCGACACAGCATTAGGAGGACTGGTAGGAAAAATATACTTCCCTTATCTAGATGTACACTCAAAAAAGACAAAGAAGATCTGATTATTCTATTTGAACATTTACGGGCTACTGGACTCAAACTTTAATCGGACAAGTGTGAGTTCCTTCAACCGGAACTGGAATACCTGGGACACGTGATCACAGAAAACGAAGTGAAAGCAAACCTATATAAATTATCAGCTGTCTAAAATTCGAATATGCCTGAGAAACAAAAAGGAGTCATGTCTTTCTTGGGACTAGCTGGATATTACCGATAATTTATTTTTTTAAACTTCTCTACGATAGCTAAACCAATATCAGGACTGACGAAGAAAAATCCACACTCCAAATGACGCCATCATGTGAAACAAGTTTCGAAACATTGAAAGATGCTCTTTGCTCAGCACCGGTCTTAACTCATTTTCGGCCAATGGTTCGTCTACGCACCATCAGCTTTGCCATTTTTTTTCGATGACAAAGCGTAAAGAAGTCCGGTTTTGACGGTTTGTCGTTATTTCCCTCATAGTCGACTGCTCACTAATTTTTTTTGTGTCCATTCAAATTACAATCGAAAAAAATGGCAAAGCTGATGGTGCGTAGACGAACCATTGGCCGAAAATGGGTTAAGATATCTTGATTTCGAGGACACATTTACGATGATCACTGATGCAAGTAATGTTGGACTGTGGGCAATTTTATCTCAACAGGGACACCCAGTTTGCTATATCTCAAAAACTCTAAATGAAACTGAGCTAAACTTGACCACTTCTGAAGAAGAAACTTTACCAATCATCTGGACAGTTAAGCGGCTTGGACAACACCTTCCCGGACATAAATTCATAATACAAACACTAGGGTTTGATCGCGAGAAAACGTGCAGGAATCAATCAGGTAAATGACTCTGAAGAAGTCGATGAGACTGAAAGATTGTCATCAGGTGAAGATAAGCGAGCCGATTTTGGAAAGATTGCGAAATCACGAACCGACCGATAAAAAATTAATTCAAAACGACTATGCCAACTGGAAAAAGAACCGTCTGCCTAGTATATTAAAAATCAAACCTGTTACCAACCGAATGAATTTGATTAAAATTAGCAAACAAAACATTTTTACTTTGCTAAGAATTCAGCTACCCGCGTATGAAGAAGAGAAATGGGTCAAACTCCTCTACATCAAAATTAAAGATTTCACCAGAAAAGCACATCGGAGATATGTTGAATTTTCTATTACAGATAAAATTTATAGAACACACGTTTTTCCCGTGTGGACGACCAGATAGACATTTAAGTGAAGAAGAGAAACAAAATATCTTAACTGACCAGGGCGCTAACTTTGTATCGGAATTGGTTCAAAAATTTGAAAACCTTTTTAAAATAAAGCACATTGAGGCAGTTTCTTCCCATTCAGGAAGTAAAAAAGAAATTGAGAAATCTCACGGTTACGGCTGTAAAAGTGTTCGTTTCACAAAAACGCTTGATGGTGAAATCCCGATTTCACCAATTTCATTTGGTTTCCACAAATACTGCCGATAACGTTTTGACTAGTTAAAACAGGTTTTTACTTTGGATATCTGCTTTTTAGTTAAGTTGGGCAACAAAATAAAAAAGATGAAATGGATTTTAAAACCTGTTTGTCCTCAGAGTGAAAAGTTGTACAAGACATATTAAATTGAGTTTATGTTATACGGGATAAACATAGATTATACTATCCCAATTATAAGATACAAATAAGCGATACGGTATCAAATTACTGGAGGAACCAGTTTAATCAGGCATTGCCTGTTCATGGTTGATGCAACAAGTGAAAAAAAGAATATGTTTATTTAAATTATATAATTAAAAGTTATTTCATCTTATGGATTTAATATTATATTATATATCATATTATATTTACCAATAGAATTAAGAAAAACCGCTAGCGTTAAAAACACACTTCTAATAAAGATCCTCATTTGTTCCAAAATAAAGAAAACGAACTAATGAACATTTTTTGGTACAATGTGTAATTATAATGAATATATTTGCTTTTACTGAACTATGTATACTATAATAGACACTATCTCATTCGACCCTGTAAATTTCCCACAAACATGATTTACAAAACAGATTTTGAAGAAGTGGTATTTTTAATTTTTGTACAAACAGTGCCAATGATAAATGTATAATGTAGATTATATACCTAATTTAGAGGACTTATAATTATGACATGTATCATGTGAAAAACAAGATAGATTGTAAAAGAATATATCATATATATCATAGTGTAATTGTTCTTTTTTAGATTAATGAAGTATATGAAGTAAAATGAAACGAATCTCAGAAAGCCATAAATAAGAAATAATTTTATTATTTAGCAAAATTAAATAAAAAGAAATTGACGTCACTGCAGGAGATTTCATTTTAACAAAAATAAAAAAAAAAAAAAAAAAAAAAAAAACCAAGAAAGTAATTGAATTCGGAAATATTCTAAAATGAAGGTATGGAATTGAGAAATCGTAAAAAAAAAATTCATTAAGCATTTCCCGCGCATGATTGAAAATAATTCAATTTTCTGAATCTGATACGAAAAATGATCTAAGTTTGCAGAATTAGAAATTGTTCAATTTTAAACATTAGGTTTGAAAATATCCTATTATTTAGATGGTAAATTTTGGAATTATTCGATTTAAAAAGAAAATTTGAAAGACGTGG
>CAKNYM010051362.1:187574-211834 GCA_932195095.1 Andricus curvator | reverse complement strand
TTACTTCTACTGTCGCTAAGCAAGGACACCGCCTTCTCGTAAACAACTATTAAACAATTATTATTATTTGTACTATTTATTATTTAAAGTCGACATTTCCAAATGAAAAAGTTCAATCTCGAAAAAACCAAATGGAAAGGTGCACTAGAGTTGAGGTCGCTGATGTCCACAATACAATTTATGTGGGATTATGAAGCTTCGAGAGGTCGCCACGCGAGTTAGAACCTTTTCATTTGGACTCTTCGAAATGCAAAAATAATTTGGAAACGTTGAAGTATACAACCAATTACCAACATGGTGCGAGAAATTCATACCGTAAGTGTAAAATTATATCGAAAATAAGTAGCTAATTCGTCCTAAGGTGGTGTGTCCAGTTTTAATGTTAGTCCCACCAAACTTTGACTTTGATCATGATCTGATCAAAATTTCTACATATATTTCTCAAATCTACATTGCTTAAATAACTAAAAATTTATTTCAATTTCTTTTGTACAACTCGATTAATTTCAGCATATATTTATTTAATTCAGTAGTACATTTTTCTTATTGCAAAACATTTTTCATCTAAAGATGGATTAAAATCTTATAATGATGTAATTGGTGAACAATAACTAACTATGATACAATAAGTTTTTAATGTAATTGCAGTTGATTGTAACGGATTGATCCGACTTTGGAGAGCGAACGATATTGTATTTCAGTTTTACATTTTATATTATTTAAAATGATTAACAATGTGTTAGTGCTCGCTTAAATAACGTTTATATTCTTTCTCATATACATGTTCATATGTGTCATCGTACGCTTTCTGGACTTCTTGAGCACTTTTTTCGTAGTTTGTGTTATGATACTTATCTTGAAGGATTTTTTGAATCTCCTCTTCTGTGATTCCTGCATAGTGTGCTACCAGGCTTGCTTTAATGTGTGCATGCTGTTTTGCTTGTTGTATTATCAGAGGCTCAGGTCTGTGCTTAGCAGCAGCTTTATCATGTGCTTGAACCAATGCTAAACGACGATTCGGACCCAATTTTTCAAATTCATCTTTGGACAGAGATATCCACACATCGTTATCTGTGTCAAATACGAAAGGTTCATCAGATTTGCCAAAGAAAAGGCTTAACGGTTGAATATCATTTTCCTGCTTCCATCCAACGATGAGATGACCCCTTGCTAAGAAGATTCCAGTGTAATCAGATATCGGACGATCGGAGAGTCTTCGGAAATGACGAAAGTCTAGAGTATGCTCATAGGTTACTTCTCTGATGGGAGGAAAATCGACACCGTTGGATTCAGGAAATAATTCCTTCAAAGTCTTCTGTGTTGCACTTATTAATTCTGTAAGAAGAAATAGAAATAGGTGAAGCTTAATATCTATAATATATTATGAAGTAGTTAGTTGGTTTAATATGGGCGGGGTGGGGGCTGTAAGGTCCCCCTGGTGCTCAAGCTATAAAGCCTATTGTGCGTGTTTATTCTCAAGGCAGTACTCCGAATACAGCCATCTTCGCCGAGTGTTTTTAGGTCTCGATGGGTTTTTGTTAATCGTTACGAACATTCTGAGAATATACCTCTCAGGTGCCAGGCGTACCTATCGCACAGTAAATGAGGTCCTACTTTGTAACCTGCAAAGTGGCCCCCACCCACGCTGCCATTCGGCAGCCTCCCTAGCAGGCCAGGTTGGACTGAGCGATGCCTCTGGGGTCATCAGTTAAATGCACAGATTCGAAGCACTGCCCTGGTGTGTTATGTAAGTGTATAATATGTGTTCATTACTCGAAATCGACCAGCGACCACCAGGCGTGAGTCCCCCGTCGAGGCCTCAAACGCAAGGAGATCGCTGACTCATTTTCGAGTCTTCTCAAAATCGACTTCGACCTACAGCTTAAGGTGGGTTCCGAACCACCGGAACCCCGTTTGAAGTACATAGCAAAATTTCCATTGGTACCGGCTCAGGGATCGAACCCCAGTCCTCCTACACAGAAGCCTGACGCGCTATCGTCTTAGCTACCGAACGGATTAAATAATAATGAAGCCAAGGGGATTTATAAATATGGAAAAAATAAGTTGTTGATACGCCTGAAGATACTATGGGGGACCGAGAATACTACTGCGCAGCTGTATATGCCTCAGAATACTACTGCGCATCGAATTGAATTATAAAGTTTTCCAAACTTGTGACCCAAATGGTGCAGTATTGCCAGACAAGCAGAAATTTTCTTGATTGAACGAGCTTTGTGCTGACCTCTTAATGCAACATTCTCAACCTTGCATTGCAAGTTTCAGTAAATCTTCACAGAAGATTTCTTTGATTAAAGTGATTTTAAAAGGGCACCAATGAAATCGAAGGATTTCAAAGAATTCAAGGGATTTTGAAGAATTTCAAAGAATTCCTGGAGAACTTCAGGGAGCAAATGAAATGGAATGGAATTTTAAGGAACTTCTACGGATTTCTAAGAGATCTTATGGGATTTTATGAGATCGCATAGGATTTAAGAGATTTGAGCATTTTGAAAGGAATTTCAAAAGGTTTCAAGATTTTGTACGAGATTTCACAAGATTTAAGGGATTTGTAAAATTGTAAAGGATTTGAAAGATTATAGCGTATTGTAAAAAATAACGAAGCATCGATTTTGATTTTAACGAACTTTGTAGGATGATGCCACTTGGCCGGAAAATGAAAATTAATTATGTTTTCTATATTACCAAACAATTTATAATATTGCCGAACTTGATAATTCCCTATTAATAAAATTCCCAACAGAAAATTGCCGAATTAAAAAATTCAAAAAGTTGTTTTCTAATCAATATTATTTATTTATCGAAAAATAATAATGGAATACTTTGATCAAAGAACATGTTTTTTAATGCTGAATGCTTTTTCCTTTATTGTTAATATTTTTTTTTAAATTTAACGTTAAAAATTTTTTTCTTGGATTAAAATATTTTATTATTATATTTCTAATTAATAAATAATATTTATTAGAAACCACCTTCTTTGATTGTTTAAATTCGAAAATTTTCTAGTGTCGGTAATTGTAAAAAGTCGGATATTTTATAATTCGGCAATTTTCTTTTGGGAATTTTATTATTCGGGAATTTCCAAATTCGGAAATATTATAAACTGTTCACGAATTGTATTATTCGCTAATTTTCCAATTCGGGATTTTTATATTTTGGAAATTTTATAATTTCGGAAATTTTCTATTTGAAATATTTTATTTTTCGGGAATTTTACAGTGTCGGGAAATTTATTTTCTGCGATTTTTCAATCATCGTATAAAATTGTCGAACAGTGTATAATAATACCGAATTTGAGAATTCCCTGATAACAAAATTTCCGACAGAAAATGGCAAATTATAGAATTCCCGAATTCAAAGAATAAAATGTTGTTTTTTAATTAATATTATTTATTTATTAAAAAAGCAATAATTAAATATTTTTATCAAAGAAATTTTTTTCGTATGTTTGAAGTAGTTTTAGAACATTATTATTTTAAATTCAACGAATAATTGGTTAAAAACGTTCAAAAAGTTTTTTCTTGGATCAAAATACTTAATTATTGCATTTTAAAATAATAAATAATATTAATTAGAAAAAATTTCTATAATTGTTTAAATTGGGAAAATTTCTAGTTTGGGAAATTTATTATTTGGGAGTTTTACAATTCTGGATTTTTATATTTCGGCCGACTTATGATTTCAGGAATATTTTATTTCGACTGTCCTTTTTCGGGAATTTTACGGATTCGGGAATTTTATTAATTTTATTTTTGAAGAACTTTGAATTCTAAATCTTTCAAATGGAAGGCTTTTCAATTTTAAAAATTTATGATTACAAATGATGCAAGTTTGAAGTTTTACAAATAAAAAGTCTGTAACTTTGGTGATTTACATTTAAAATTCTTTAATTTGGAAGATTTACCTAAAATATGAAAAACTTTCGACAATTTTTTACTTCTAATCTTCAAAATCTTCCAAATTTAAGAATATTGATTTATACATCTTTAGAATTGTAGAATTTTTAATTGAAAATCTGAAAATTTAAGAATTTTACATTCTCAATCATAAAAACTGAACTGTTCCAAAAAAAGGTTCCAAATTTCATCAGAAAGATTCAGAGTTAAAGAATCACTCAGAAAAATATTTGTTTTAAATTGAAGAAAAAATTTCATTGGAAAAAAAATATTTCTTTGAATCAAGAGAAATTTCTTTTAATCAAAGAAATTCTTCTTTGATTCTTTGGTTTTTATCTGAAATTATCCACCTTTTGTCCACTTTTCCCATATAGCGAGGTAATCATAATGCAATTTAACAAACATAATTGGTCAAACAATTTATTCTTGCTCATAATTATGTTCTTTTCTATTTGTTCATAATATTCATAAAATTCATAAAATTCATAATTTTATTTGTTCATAATTAAACAGCCAAAGAAAAGTTAAAAATTGAAAAAAATCCGCAAATTTGTAGCAATTATCTAAGAGAAAATAGTTCTTAACAATAATAAATATTTTAGAAAAATATGTTTGTTAAACTTTTTTTATTTTTACCTCGCTCTAAGTGAAAGTGGACAAAAAGTTCAACATCTCAGTAAAAACCAGAATTTTCTAGCACCATTCTAAGAGAATATTATTATAAACAACAAATTGTTTAAATAATTATTTCTGTTAAATTAAATTGAATATTGCCTCGCTCTAACTGAAAAATTGAAAATAAGTTGAAAAATTAGGAAAAAGCCCGACTTTTTAACTCTATTCAGAGAGAAAATTGCTAAAAAGAATAACAAATTGTTTAAACAATGTATGTAGATATATAATTATCAGTAGAAAGTAGTATTTTATGTATTAGGAGCAATTTGTATTTCTAAAAACCTAAACAATCATAATTAGCGTCAGAAACTCGCCAAACCCAATTTTTCACCTATGGGGTTTTATTGTAACCCTATAAAATAGACTTATGGTGGTGATATTCAAAGTGTAATTATTCATTTGTATTCTATAGCTAATTATGAAGAAAAATATTAAGTTTCAACTCGATTCACTTAATATTGACGATTCTGAATTAAATTTAAAAAACGTCTTTTTTATGGGAAATACGTGTTAAACTTCATGGGGCTTGCGGAACCTCAAAATATTTTTTTTTTTTTCAACAAGAAAAAACGCATTTATTTTTTTGTGGATTCAACCAAGTTTAGCGGCGATATGCATGGAAATTCGAGAAAAAAAATTTCCAATGCATTTTTGGACCACCCTATTGTGCATGTTTATAAACTATTATTATTTTAGAATTTGATTAATGGATCACACCTATAGTAAAAAAATCTTATGTTTATTGAAGTAAACTTTTAATAAGTGTAAATATTAGCTAATTCTTTAGACATTCCGGTTACTACAATCAATAAGTGATCCATTCATTTCGACATAAAATGATTATGCTGTGTAAATAATTTCAATTTATTCACTTTAGAGCAATGACTTGTACATATGATGGTGAGTTATAAGCTATTGACAGATTTCACAATATTTTTCCATATTGTTTGCCTACTGTTTCAATACAACCGTAAATCTAACAAAACAATTACTTTTCTATTTACATTTTTTTTATTTTTCACGCTTTCTATTTGGATCCCATGTGGGGTCCCATACAGAAACCCATATTTTTGCCCCCATGGGAATCGATATGAATTTCTATATAAAATCGTGTGCGCAAATTGGGACAATAAATGGGATAGGAAACTATATGGGAAACATATGGAAATCCATATGGTCTTTTCATATGGGTTATGTGGATTATTATTATTATTCTCACGATAGGCTGGTCCATTTACGTCCCATTTCACTGTGCTTAAAAACCTATTGTACTGTGTCTTTTATTTTGAAACACCGGTGAAACAGAGATCAACAACAACAACCAGTGATAACCCGCAGCTGCATCCGACTTTATTAGAAGTACTTGCATTTGCCTATAAGTTTGGCCAGCGGAGAGGAAAACTGCAGAAAACTACCTCCCGAGTTCAGGCGGTTTTTCTAAGTCGAGTTTGAAGTTAGACATTCGACCCTACCCATCGAATGTACACCAGTGCTCCCAATTCGGCTCCCCAACTGCACTGCGCACGCGTTGCATCGACAGTCTCATTGGCTGTAAATGGTGCGCTTTTTTGAAACTATTACATGTGTAAATCAATTTTTTATAATAAATTATCATTGTGAAAATAATAACAATTGATTTTCAGATCACAAAATAGTCTTTTAGAGTGCAAGGTGAAATAATTATTTGATTGTACTCTTTACAAATAAATTATTGATTTTAAATTCAAAGGAAGAAATACCTATTTTCACTAATGTAAAATTTTATATCATTTATAATATTTTTTTATACTTTATGATTATTATATATTGTGAAAAATTGATTTGCATATTTAATCATTTCAAATAAGCGCGCGAACAACATCCAATGAAGCTACTGGTGCGACGCATGCGCAGTGTGGTTGAGCAGCCAAATTGGGAGCACACAATCATCCTCGGCATCAATCCTCCCCCTCGACATTAGATGAAACGCAGCGAACATAACCTGGTCCTACCGACCAGATGGTCACACTCGAGATGGCTCAACATCTGGACGCTTCCAGAGTCGCGATTCACCGTGCAGCTAATGCCGTCGCTAATTATGTGGATATGGATCCCTATATAGGATACCTGATTTACTTAAAACTGTAGATATGATATTATTATATATTTACCAATAAAGTTAAGGAAAACGGCAAAAGCGAGGAAAAGAGTACCAGCGACGATCCTCATTTTGTACTGTAGTAAATGACAGTAGATGATACTAATTTAGGGAGAACTACGTTAACCGTGTTACTAATGAATTTTCTACAACAGGTTACCAAATAGTAAAACGCGGACAATCTACGACGTAGATGGATAATTTTTATTTATAAGGTCTCCTTTTTAGACCCTCTCCACCTCACGTATTGCATTAGAGAAACTGCGACACGTAAAAAAGTATATCAACATAAGCGTAGTTTAAACAAATATGTCAGAAAAACCGGTATTTATTAGCCCAAGATTATTTCTGCCTGGCTTTCAATTAAGGTCGTAGCCAGGAAGGTGGATCAACAGGGTTTGATCCCCCCACCGAAATTCTGGGAACAGGTAAATAATAAAAGTATACTTTTCAGAGTGTGCGCGAGTTCTGCCGCTTGAAATCCCCTCCCGAATTTTGTATTGGCTACAGCCTTGCTTTCAATGATTGTGTACCAGCAGTAAATTTATGCGCGCAAAGTGCAAGTTCACGTTCTTGGATTTTTATGTTCTGATGAATGGGAAACAACTCCCGAATGTGGATTACTCCGGCTACCTTTGGCTACCTCTATATACAGAATTACTCTGGATTACCTAAGAGTACTAAGAATTAATTAGGATTACTCTGGATTACATAAAATTATGATGGATTGCTCCGCTTGAACTAGAGATGAACTTTTAACCAAATAGTTCAATTTTCAACCGGAAAAGAAAATTTTTTTAAAACGACATGAATTTTCAACGAAGTAGTTGAATCAAAGTAGTTTTCAACTAAAGAATTCAATTTTCAACTGAAATCAAGAATCTTTAACCCGAAAAATGAATTTTCACTAAAGTAATTCAACTTACAACCAAGTAGTTAAATTTTGAACCAAAAACGGAATATTTAAATTTTCAGTGAAAAAATAAATTTTGAATCAAAGAAGAATTCAGTTTACAACACTGCAGTTAAATATTTAACCAACAAAATTAATTATGGACATAGTCTCCTCCTCTAGATCAATTATAGCAACGCTAGTTGCTCGATCCAACTCTCAGAATTTTAAAGCCGCGCGCGCAAAATCAATTATCCACACATCCATTAGGGGGCGCTTCTTTTTGCTACGTACTCATTACGCTTTTTTGTGTGATCCAGCTCGCAAGTGCGTGGACGGTTTCCTTTACAAATTTCGGTCGGAATAAAAAAAAAATAAATAAATAAATCCCGCGAGTGTGATATGGCTGCAGTGCTAGTGGAGTTAAAATATCTAAAAAAGAAGATCAAGTATACGGATCGTCATTCGAAGCATCGCCAAAGGGGTTATGTATATCGCAACTCGAGTTTAAGTAAGGATGGATATTCAGGATCACGTTCACGGTCAAGTTATGATCGATGGAAATCATTTAGGAATAAAGATTTTTTTGAGCGTCGTAGAAATGGCGGAGAGCGTTACTCGCCAGAATTTTCTAGAAGAGGTGCGTCACGCCATGACTATCTACATGGCTCAAGATCGCATCCCCGCGAAGTGAATGAGTGCAATGATGGAGAACGTTACTTTGCAGGTCTTTGCATCTCTCTTGGAGAGATGCGTCACGTCATTATCGTCCCGATTATCGCGATTATTCTTCGAATCCTCATCATAACTAAAAGTTATGACCAGAGATTCACAAGACGATTGTGGAGAAATGGTCGAATATTTTAAAATCTGGTATTCCTAAAGAGGATAAAAAAACCTTGAAAAAAAATCTGTCGGCAGCTAACTTCACAGTGCTCAAGGCCCCCAATCTCAACCGAGAGATTAAAGAGTCTACTAAGTGCTGGTATGAATGCGATTGCCTTATGCCTTGATGAATTGTTGACTCGAAAGGAGGTAGACACAGACTCCTCATAAGCCGTCTAGGAGGTTCAGAAAGAATATTAGCAGAACTGCACCACGCTATGTCAATCACGAGGCGCATCACGATAATTGGTAGCATCGATTCACTTGACCTTCTTGTGAAAAAGTGTGGCTATTGATTGTGCAGTGATTGATCAGTTCGGAGAAGACTTTTCGGAACACTTCAAAAAGGCTCAGGCGCTAGAAAAAACGAGTAAAGAACTCGTGAAAACAACCGAATCGGCCAATGGGGGCCGACAGTCTGATGTTGAAAAGGACGCATCAAATGCTGATAATTTTAGAAGACGGACCGGTAATTTAAACTGGACAAACTCTCCCAGGTGAGGAGGCATCCAGGGTTTTAGGCCAAATCAACAGGGAGGGCGGAAGTACCCATCTCAACAATAACCCAAAAATTACCAGCCCCGTCGTTAAATAACATAAGTAGACCAGCAGGTCGTTTAAGAGATTTTCTTGGAAATTGGAAATATATCAGGTCAGATCATTTTATACTCGAATGTATAATAGGTTATGAAATTCCTTTTTTTTCTATTTCTTACCAGGAACAAATAACAAAAGAACCTCTAATGTCTTTAAATTAGAGCCTTAATTGTGAAAAATCGGTAAACGATTTAATTGAAAAGGGAGCCATATCAGAATGTACTTCTCTTAATGGACAATCTGTTTCCTCCTATTTTTTGGAAGACAAACCTGATGGTCAAAAAAGATTTTCTTTTATTAAAAAAAAATTAAATAAATTTAATGTAGCTCAACATTTTAAACTGGAAGACAGAAAAGCCTTTAGCAGTTTGTTATTTGAAAATGCCTATCTAGCCACTATTGATCTTAAAGATGCTGATCTTAGATCTAAACCCCTTTTATCAGTAGTTTATCTAGATGATTTTCGGCTAATGGGAAAAACGAAAAACGAGTGTTTAAAGAACACTAAGATTACGCGAGACAGGTTAGAAAGTTTGAGTTTCTTGCTAAATGTTAATAAATGCAACCTTGAACCATCCAGAAAGGTGAAATTTTTAGGTTTTATATTGGCCACAAAAAATGACTATTGAATTGACCGAGGAAAAAAGGAAAACGATTTTAGATTGGGCAACAGAAGTCAGTCAAAAATCCTCTTGTAAGAGCAGGCAATTAGCTCAATTTATTGGCACATTGGTAGCAGCCTGTCCAGCCATTCAATATTATAGCTTGTATACAAAAAACTTGGTACGAGAAAAATACCTAGCTTTACAGTCCGCAAATAAAAACTTTGAAAAGAGGGTGTTATTGCATCCTAGTATCGTAGGTGACATAAAATGGTGGATAAAAAATGTTAGGACTATTAAAATCCCTATTAGAAGGTTGCGTTACAAGCTCGAGATTTTTACTGATTCCTCTTTAACAGGTTGGGGAGCAGTCTGCAATGGTGTGACAGCATATGGTTGGTGGAATTTAGAGCAGCAAAAACTGCATTTTAATTCTTTAGAACTGCTAGCTTCTTTCTATGGGCTCAAATGTTTTGCGAAATATTTGAGTTCATGTGAAGTGCTACTAAGAATAGACAACACAACTGCCGTTGCTTATATTAATAGAATGGGTAGCATTCAGTATCAAATTCGATGCAGACAAAGAGTTCCGAATACTGCCAAGTAAAACTGAATGGGAAATATTCTCCGGGGTATTCAGAAAAATTCAAAAAGCTTTAGGTTTTTTCCAGATTGATTTGTTTGCTTCAAAGATCAATGCAAAATGTGTACGATTTGTATCCTGGGAGAAAAATATAGAAGCGTTTCCTGTAGATGCATTTACTTTGAACTGGATTTCTGACCAATTTTATGCCTTTCCTCCGTTTTCTTTCATGTTGAGGTCTTTGCGAAAAATAATTGCAGATGAGGCTCATGGGGTTCTCGTGGTTCTTTTCTGGCCAACTCAGCCTTGGTTCTCACTTTTCAAATCACTTTTAGTGGATGATTTGAATTATTTGGGTCCTGATAATGATTTGCTGTCATGCCCTTTCAGGAAAAATCACACATTGACAAAGAATCTTATCCTGGCTGTAGGGAGATTATCAGGAGATCGTATATAGGACGTGGCGTTCCAGAATCATCTAGTTCATTGGGTTTTGGCTCCGCTATCTGATGGCACACTATAACAGTACGATAAGCTTAACAGACTTTGGTGGAAATTTTGCAGAGAAAACGAACTTTCCGTGTTTAGCGCATCTATCTACTTGGAAAATGTAACTAAGAAACTTGCTATCTTCTTCGCGTTAGCCACGGCACAGCATGTTCCGTCACTTTCAAAGATTAAGATAGAAAACCTTCAAATAAAAGATGAATCTGTTGGAATCATTATTACAGAGAGAATTATAACATCCGGTAGGTACTCAAGGAGTACCTACACCGAACAAAAAAAATATCCGCCCGTTAATTACCGATACTTCATGTTTAACGTTTAAAAAATCCACCGTACAGCTACTTCGCCAACGATTAGTCGTTGGCTAAAACAGATTCTTGATAAGAGTGGAATCGACTTGCAAATTTTCACCGGGCGCAGCGCTGGACATGCCTCTATTTCCGGAGCAGATCGGAAGGGAGTTAATTTATAAATTATTCGCAAAGCAGAGGACAAGAATATGTAGCAAAATTATACAATTAAACGAACTTACCTGAAGTAAAGTTCAATCGAAATTATGCAAGTACGTTTCGTCCGAATAGATCACCCTTCCTTTTCTTTTTTCCTCATTCATTGTGTTTTGCGATTTGAATATCAAAAAGCGTTATGAGTACGTGGCAAAAAGGGGCGCCCCCAGTTGATGTGTGGAGAAATGATTTTTCGCGCGTGGCTTTGAAATTCTGTGAGTTGGATCGAGCAACTAGCGTTACTACAATTGATCTATTCGGACGAGACGTACTTGCATAATTTCGATTGAACTTCACTTTAGGTAAGTAAGTTTAATCTTAAAATTCTGTAGCAAATTGGTTGAATTATAAACCCAGTGACACCAAATAGTTGAATTTTTAACAAAGAAGATTAATTTCCCAACGAAAAGACAAATTTTCAAGAAAATACATTAATCTTCAACTAACAATGATGAATTTTCAACCAAAAATGGAATATTTAATTTTTTTACAACAAAATAAAAAATTTTCAACTTAGTACTTGCAAAATATTTGGATTACCTATGCAATTTCCTCCGAATTACATGCATTACTCTGGATGACATGTTAATAGTCTGAATTATTTGAATAACTCGGGATTACAAGTAGATTACCTGGAATGGAACGACAATGCAAGGGGATTACTCCTCACAACAAGTGAATTACCACGGATTAGAACTGCCTTACTCCATAATAGAACTAGATTACAAGTAGATTACATCGGGTTATACTGGATCACGCTTTACCTTTGAATAAAGTTCTGTTCTCCGTTACATTCTAGATTGAAAATTAATAAAATCACACTATTTAAGAGCATGCAATACATTATTATGACACGTATTTTGACCTTTCCGTGTATCTTTCTCCCCAATTTACTTCAGGGAACTGAAGAAATGTGTAAAAAGATAAAAAGAGTGTTAAGTTCTATGTGAAATTGTGAATAAATGTGGAAAAGGATGAAAATATGCCCTAGTGGGCCTAGTGAACGGAACAATCACTAAGTGGTCACCTTATGGTCACGCAATTGCGTAACCGTTCCGTTCACGCGGTCCGCTGGGGCATTTAATTAGGTAATGTAGGTTGCCTGCCAGCAGGAGTTAGTGATTTTATTATTATATGTATCTTTATTTCAGAAATTCAAAGTTATTTAGTCAGTTTATAGGCGGGCGACGAGCCCCAATGGGGCCTCCTTGGTGCTCAAGGTATAAGGCGAATTGTGCCACACCCTCAACTATTCGCTGTGAGTAGTTGATTCCAGAACTCTTGGTGAAGCCCAAGGTGGTAACCACTGATCTCGTAATAATTTCCTCAGATTCCATGAGGTGGGCCCCAAGGGTTTGTTGCCTGAGCCTAGTCTGGCATGCCGCCCAAGTGGGATCCCTATCTTGCTCCACAGTTCTCCCGAACATGGAGTCAAATCGAGATCCTTGCTCCTATTTTCACTCTGGATTGTGGGAGTACCACCTCGATTAAGGATCTCCAGTTCAGTACCCGCTAGGTATTCAATTGAATCCCTTCCTGTGCCGTTGATATTTGTGCTCCCCCACGCTGTATGGTGGGAGTTTAGGTCACAGCCCAACAGCAGAGGCATTCTATTGTCCTGGCAGTGCCGAATTATAGAGCCTTGGCGTCTCTAGGAGGTGTGCCCCCCTCAGTGTAGCCCGGAAAATAAGCGTAGGCGATATACACCTCTAGTTTTTCTCCGCTTCTGCCCCTGAGTCTCACCTTGATAACAGCGAGGTCCCTCAATCAGTGCTTGGGAACCAAAATCACATTCGTACCCTTGACGGCCAAGCATTCCCTTATTGGGTTTTTGCGTGGCTTCTTAAATATGGAGCCACACCCTCCTGAGTCACTGATAATTTCCCTGTATAACCTGTGTTCTTGGATGACGGCAATCTCTGTCTGAACCAGTGCCATACACCTGGTTAGAACCACCGAGGCGCCTTTTCTGTGGCGCAAATTTCCTATAGACCGAGCAGGAGGAGTTGTTCAAGATGATGCTGCGATATCCTAATCCTCTTTTGAGGCCATGTTGGTCTCACGAGAAGCTAGGGAAATAAAGAACACCCCCTGTAAAGCCTTGCTTGCAGGCGGAGGGTCTACAGCTCTAAATACTAAGGGATTCGACCTGGTATCCTAAAGTCTCCGTTATGACAACTCTTTTTTATTCTTTCGTGTCCGCCTCAATGTAGGGGGGCACGTTGATGTGTTCAAAGATTTGGCAACCCTGTTGCCATTAAGCCCTTGACCGTCAGTTCGCCCGAACAGCCACTTCTCGCGATGTAGTCCCTTTGGTCCACCATCTCCAGGTGTCTAGTCCGATTATACCCTTAAGGGGATTTATCAGCATTATAAATCGGTATTCCAGTTTCCGGTCGCATGGTTGAATATTTTTGTCTGATATTTTGCATACCTCATCTAAATATTGGTCTGTTTTGCCGGCTAGATTCGGTTTTTTGAAAAAATGTTATAATACACACTCAGCTAGCACTGAGCGTCACTGCATTTTTTCTATTGTTCTTTTCTTTTTGTTTATAACGTCAAATATAAACATTTTTTCAAAAAACCGAATCTAGCCGCCAAAACAGACCATTATTTAGATGAGGTATGCAAAATATCAGACAAAAATATTCAACCGTGCGGCCGGAAACTGGAATACCGTTTTATAATGCTGATAAATCACCTTAAGTCCTCTCTTCAGATTCAAGATCACGTGACCTCTAGGAAGAGAAAGTCAAACTTATTCAGAGTTGATTTTATGTACTATACAAATTGCAAATATTTAATTTAATTTTTTTCAATATCATGATTTTCTTGATAGTATGCTGGGGAGGGGTACATACGAAGGCTGATAATACGTGTTACCATAATGCACTGTACGCCTTTAAAATCATTTCTTTGATTTAATAATTTTTACATTTATTGAGAATAAATATCAATAAAGAAATGATTTTTTTGACCCTAGGCATGCCTTTCTAGCCTTTGAATAATAGTTGCTCAACTGAATTAAACAAATCCTTGGTTCAAAAAAAGAAAAACCAAAGAAACGAAAACAAAATTAGGATTGAAATTTGAAATCATAAAATTTCAGTATTCCAGTTTAAGCTTCGTTTAGCTCTTCTTCTACAGTCAAATATTGCGAAGTAGTTAGCTTTTAAAAATATTTAATAAAGATTGTACATATTTGAAGAACTTTTTCACGATACAATTTTTAAATGTTTAACTTTATTGAAACCACCTTGAAACAATAAGACGGCAATATTGTGAAGCTTGTAAATACGGTACGTCACCTACGCCGATTGAAAAATCTGAATTGTTGACACACTTTAATCTCTTTCACCTTACTTTATATACTTTATAAACGGAGATAAACTTTTCAAAGTGAATGAAGTAAGGTAGAATATTCTTTTAAATAAAATTGTAACATTGCAAATCAATTGGTTTTAGTTGGATATTTTCAATTTTATGTTTCATCTTTAAAATATCTGCTCAAATACACAACTTTAGCTATTTATAAGATACTTCAGCTATTCGGATGAATGTGTTAGTTCATTTACGTAAAAATAGAAAAAGCTAAATATTAAAAATTAATTGCTTTATAAATAGGGTTGTTTCCAATCTCAGATATCTATTTTTAAATTAATGGATTTAATCCTGTGCATTTAAAATACAACATATTTGAACTGCTATGTTCACAATTTAATAATTCAAAATTAGAGAAACAAATTTAAGGTTTTAAAATGTTGACAATTGGAACATGTAGCGTTATACAATTTTAATTTGAAATACATTCTGTATTGAACAATTGTAAATATTATTTTAGAGTACAATAATTTCAACATGAACTGGATAAATACAGTATCTAGACTAAAATTTTGAAGGAATCCTCATCATCAATTCTAAAGTTTAAATGTGAAACGTTCAAAGCTGGACGAATTAAAATTAACAACCCAACATAATTATTCTGATTAGAACTCCTAGAACTTTCAAAAATCGAACATTTTTGGGTGTATTAAAAGTTCTGTAGCACTTTTCTGGTGTTTATTTAATATTGATTATTTATTTTGAAGTGGAAAACATTGGTTTTTTAGGTTTTTAATATTAAGTCATATACCGGGCAGTCCATGACTCGTCCTTATTCCTGCTTTAGAGCAGGCAGTTACGTACCACCAGGGGACTTTTACCTTTCCATTCCATTCTTTCCAATATTACGCAATATACGCGCATGAGTAACCGCGCACTGCTCCTCTGTCCCCACGCTGCTGGTGTTTCACACGTGGGTGAGCGGTTAGCGAGCAAGCCTTCCTTGCTCTGCACATAACCGCATTTCGAGGCCAAACGAGGCCAGCAGTTCTAGGAATATCATAACTTGAGGGCGCTCATCTCCAGGCCTGGAAACTAAAGCTTTTTCCTAAATTAATTTTCAGATTAATTTTTGGAGGTTTCGAATTTTAAAGCTCACAATATTGTAGTTTTAAATTCAAATATCCGCTATTGACAATTGGACAAATTCGCTATTGAATATTTAAAAATTTCATATTAGAATCCTTGATAGTAAGTTTTTAATTTAATAATTTTAGATGTAAATATAAAGCAATTTAGAATTGAATTGCTTTAAATTGTACAGTTTCAAAAATTATATTCTGCGTCTATGGGAAATATTAATTCCGTTTTCATGATTTACATTTCTCTTAGGCCTCGTGAAAAGGATATGAGCGAACGTTGAAATACGAACAAATTTTCTAATATTTATAAGAAATTGTCCTTCGTACAAAAACAATTCATAGATATGTTACCTCGTAATTCTGACAAAGATTTACAAGGCAGAAGATATACGGAGCAGGAAAAAATTATTTGCCTATCAATATTTAAAAGATCTGCGAAGTGCTATAGGTACATGCGCACAAGTACGACACAAGAGGGAGATTGAAAGAGGCTGCGAAAGGTTTAACTGAGAAGGACAAAGTTATTATTTTAATGTGGGACTAACTACTTTTAGGAACTGAAATACAATACGATAAGGAACTGGATAAGATTATTGGATTTGAGGACTGGGGAAACATTCACATCGATAAATTTGCTGATAAAGCCCATCAAGGAAGCTGGTTTCAATATTGTTGCCTCAGCATGTGATAGAGGTACTAGCAATCAGGCTGCTGTAAAAACTCTCATTCAAGACACAATTAAGCTGAAGGGTGAAGAATACGTTTACACAAGTAGGTAGGTTTTTCCGTAAGGACTTGCATTTATAAATTTATGCGAATAAATGTTTTAAAATGCCTTTTCTCTTTAGATGGCACATACATTGTGCATGATATGGAGATCATCCCTCTGTATGATCCTCCTCGCCTTATCAAAAGCCTACGAAATAATTTTTTGAACAAGGATTTGGAATTACGGTGGAATGAAGAAAAACCGGAATCAGCAAGAACCTTCGCTGAGTGGAAGCACATAATAACAGCTTACGAAATTGATGTCTTTGGCCACGACAACCGCAGATATGTTTTGAAATAAACCGATCGCCACGTCTGTCCAGAAAAATTAAGAAAATTAGCGTCCACGTTGCAACGCAAGTTCTAAGTCTTTCACTGGCTTCACGTGCAGATGGACTAGAAGATGGACCAGGTTTGGAAAGATTACCTTCTTCTCTTCAACGTAATAAATTACTATTATAATTCTTTAAATTTCAATGGTAATTACGAAGTGGAAAATAAAAATAAAATATGATTTTATTCCAAAAACGACGGGAAGCTTTTTGTTCTTCGGAAACACATTGACCGACGCATTTAATCGCAGAGTTTTTTCGATTAAGCGTATCAGGAAATTTCTCGCATGAGGTACGTTGAAAAAGACACAAAAAAGCCTTCTGTGCAGCAACCTCCCACCTTGAAGAATCTTAAATTAACTTTGGTAGGATTTAAACTGCTGTGGAAGAGGCTAAAAGACCTCGGATTCCAGAACTTAAAAACAGCGTTTATCAACCAGGATCCTCTTGAGAATTGCTTTTCACAAATCCGCGATTGTGGCGTGAATAACAGAAAGCCGACTTGCTACCAGTTCGTTGCGTTTTTCAAAACGTTGGTCATAAACAACATGACGTACTCCCACTCGATTGGGGCAAATTGCATGGATGACGAAGGATCCTTTATACAAAGTTGGCAAAGCTACCTTCAATTTAATGAAACAAGCCCCGATGACCATACACAACCCATGGGATGCCCCCTTCTCTCATTAAGTCGTGTTGCTCTTCGCTGATCCATCCGTTACATCTCATTTTTAATAAGTCAATTAGCGAGGGTTACTTTCCTGTGGAATGGAAAAGGGGCATGGTTACCCCTATCTTTAAATCGGGAAACCGCCACGATGTAAGAGACTATAGACCAATTACTCTGCTCAGCTCCATCTCTAAAATCTTCGAGAGTATCATTTGTGACAAACTCTACCAAGCCTCGGTCAATACTATCATCGACGAGCAGCACGGTTTTATGAGGGGTAGATCTACAATTACAAACTTATGCACATATACGCATTACTTATCACAATCTCTTGAAGCTGGCTTGCAGGTCGACGCAATACACACATATTTCTCGACGGCTTTCGATCAAGTTGACCATGGCATTCTCGTGGCAAAGCTCAGAGCCCTGGGTGTCTCTTCCAACATGCTCTCCTGTCTTTCGAGCTACCTAGAGGGTAGGCTGCAATCAATTCGTGTCAATGGCAGCTTCTCAGAAGATTTTTTATCCACATATGGAGTACCGCAGGGATCGCACCTGGGTCCACTCATGTTCCTCTTTTACATTAACGATATCAGTTGCTTTATTAGATTTTGTTTTTTTCTCCTATTCGCTGATGACCTTGAAATGTTTTTTGTAGTTCACTTCCATCTGGATTGCATCGAAATACAAAAGGATCTTGACCGCCTGCACGAATGGTGCAATCTGAACGGTATGCCAATTAATATAAAAAAACTGCGCAGCAATTACCTTCTCCAGGAAGAAAGTTAATATTATACATCACTACAAAATCGGGGGGGGGGGGGGGGTCGAATTGACTAGAGTCACCCAGGTGCCGGACCTCGGGATAATTCTCGATTCCGAGCTTACATACAAGGATAAAATTTCTAAAGCTGCGAATAAATCTCTAAGATCTCTGAGCTTCGTCACGAGAAATGCATCGAAATTTAGAAATCCCCTCACGCTTAAGACTTTGTACTTTTCGCTCGTTTGACCACATTTAGAATACGTTTCTATCATCTGGTCACCGCAATACCTTGTACACAAAATTAGGCTGGAACGGGTTCAAAACCGTTTCCTCCGTTTTGCGGCTAGGCAAATGGGCATGCTCATGGACAGAAGATACCATGATTACGATGGAATGAGAGCGCTACTTAAAATTCCGAAACTTTCCTCTAGGTTCTTAACTGCCGACCTCTGTTTTTTGCACGATATTGTCAACAATAATATTAAATGTCCTACGATTCTATCTGAAATTAAGTTTATTGAGCCAACTAGGTCTCTCCGTAAAATAAAGACTTTATTTTACGTAACTAAACACCGTACAAATTACGGATCGAATTCCGTGATCTTCAGAATTTGTTGTGAGGCCAACTCGTTTATAAAAAATCGTGACAACCAGCTCGACTTTTTCAACACGACAGCGTATCAGTTTAAAATCTTGGTGCGTAACACGATTTATAACCGCGGTAGCATAAACCTTTCGAATTGTTCTTACTTAGGTTTAAACGTTATTTTTAGTTAATAAGTTACTGTGTACCAAAGGGCTTTGCCCGTTCACTGATTTAAAATAAAAATAAAATAATTCAACATCTTATGTACGAAATTGATTGGTTATGATCATCAAATTCAGAAGAGAATATTTTGTTTGGACACAGCATCCCGAACATCTACGTCTAGTCACATCCCTGAGGGTCCTTTTCTTCTGTTTAAAACATTCCCTAGTAACGCCAATCAGATCACCCTATTTCAAACAATCAGGATCAAGTCGATTGCCAAAGAAGAAAGCACTGTTGGGAAAAACCTTCATCTTTCGTCAAGCAGCTTGCGGAACAACGTCGTTGTCTTTTCGTCAAAGTTAATTTTCGAGTGTTTCTAAGTATTTTTGTATTAAGTGACTTTTCTGTGCAAATAAGGACTTTTGAGATTGTTATCGAGTGCTATCCCGGATTATATTGAATGGTATAGTTCATTTTGTGTCAAGTTCTGAAAGCTTAATAACCCTATTTTGCTCAAGTTTGTATTTGGTCTTGGAAAACCAGACGAAAGATCATATTTCGTTTTAGAAAATAATCAATCCCTCCATCTTGTGACAATTTTGTCTTCCCCTTGAGTCAATTGTTTCTTCGGATTTCGTTTTAGAAAACTAAGCAATCCCTCCATTTTGTGAAAATTTTGTCTTCCTCTTGAATCAATTGTTTCTCCCCTTCATTTATTTTTCGAATAACAAAAATTGTAAATGTAAATCATTCTGTCTTAATAAAATGAAACATTGTGTAATCCAAGTGTCGTTAACTTATTCATAAATTTATATTAAATTAATTTAATTCTTGTATCAAATTATAACAACTAGCCCCTCTACCATTTTTCAGAGACGGGGCTGAGCTAGCCATTTTTTTTATTCGGTTCAATAATTTTGACTTTGAAATTTTTTTTTTTTTTGGTTTATTTGAAATTCTTTTTGGTTATGTTTGTGAATGATCCATATCTAATTAGAAATTACTAATAGGTAATTGTATAATTTCAATAGTTTCAATTTCAAAGCGTTCACATTACTTATTTCTAGAGAATTTCGTCGCGCCTACAGTTGTACTACGCCATGTCCACTTTTTGAAAATTTGAAACCAATATTATTTCTAAGCTCAGGAAGTATTAAACTTTGTTTCCAAATACATTTTTCGCTTAAATTTATTCTCTGCACTGTTGCAATTATTAACCCTAGAACCACACACTGGGGTACAAATGTTTAATAAATTTGACTTTGTCACACATCATTATTTATCACACACTATCATTCTGTTGATCTTTGTACTTAAAATGTTCATTATAAATAGTCCAATCACAAATATTTTGTGGACCTGGCGTATCAGCCAAAATATATTCATTATAATATTAAATTTTGCATTAATATATACTTGATCACGCATTATTTTAGACCAAAAAATTTTGGGCGACGATTTGTCGACAGTAGAAAAATTGTGCTAAAAAGTTGAAATTTCAAACTATCCTGCCTATTTTTGAATTTTTATTACAAATTATATGTTCTTCTGATTTTCCGTTAACTTAAGATTATTTTCGAACTCAAATTAGGCACGTACATTAAAAAAAATATATTTATTGCTTCACGGTTGCATTTTCATCTACAAAACTGTAATTTATACTGTGTTTGAAATTGTTTGTAGAACAAAGTTGAAGTCGAGTTACAACCTTCGAGAAATGCTTGCATTTTTTCAAAAACTTCTCACGTGGTCTTTAAGAGGTCAAAAATCTCTCTAGTAGAGGTGATTCCGCGCGGAATTTAATAAGTTTTCCAATGGTTTCTTGAAAAAGTTTCTCGCTCCTTTATTGAAGTAGTAATCACATATCAAATTCAGCAGTAGTAAACAGAGATAAAAAAGAGTATAACATTGGATTATGTTTGAAAATTTATGTCAAATATATCACAAGAATAATAAAAATAATGATGAAAATGCAGAGTCAATGGACATTTCAGAGAATGTGAGCAGAAAGCTGTTTATTAACTAAACTTTGTTTCATTCATTCCACACTTTGCGCGATCCTAATATTATTAAATTTTTCACAATATACTATGGGAATTACTGGCACACATTATTTTCTTTTTAGGAGCCAAGTTATCAAGCCTGACATTGTTCTCCAAGACTTCGAGAAACGAACTATATTCGTGATCGAATTCTCGGCTACGGCCGACTACAACATCACTGCCAACGAGCTGCAACGACTGTACCTAAAATATTCGGTTAAAGTAATTGTCCTTGTGATCGGTTCTCTCGGATGTGCGAAACTATCTCTCGTTCGTAACCTTAAAGCCATACCCACGTCCTAAAAACAGGCCAAGGCACTTGCAAGATGGATGCAGATGGCTGTCATCGTTGGGTCGCTCCGTTTCCTCAAGACACACAAGGGCTTAACCGGCCCATCGTTGTGATTTCAGGTGACTTGTAGACACTTATCTCTCGGTCTTGAAACGTGGCCATGGGTGTGATTTAGCCCATATGAACTGCCTTTAATGACCCCCAGCACATTTAACGAACCCCATTTCAGCTGCCTGAAGGTTAGGGTCTTCTGGTTAAAGGTAACTGAAATGGGGTTAGTTTTAATGTGCTAGAAGTGATTTGTTGGGTCACATTAAAAAATTTGACTCATCTGGTTCTCGAATCCGGTCCATCAATTTCTTATCTTGCAAGTTAGACAAAACGCAGGGAGCTGATAAGAGTTTTTTATATGCTCGAATTCGAATTTCTAGCTGCTCTCAGCTGAAAATCTCCGTCCAAGAACCTCTAAGAATCGTGTACAGGACATCTTCGGTTTCATGTACATGCATTTGGCGTAGGAAGCTGTACATAATCGATACTGTAAAGGAATCTGCACCGCCGAAGGAAGATTAACTTCATTATTCAGGAACTTTATTAATACATTACATTTTCAATATTAAAACTGAATCTAATGAAATTCAAACATCTTAGAAAGTTAAGCTTCATGCAAACAATCTGTAAGATAAGAACTATAAATACAGAATTATATAATCTATAAAGAAGCACCAGAATATTCATTCGTTACACTAGTTACGGAATTCTTCATTAATACATTAATCAAATTGATCCTTTGCTTGGGAAAAATGAGGGCCGTTTACACCCTGGTCTTCATCTTGGCAATCACCCTTAATTCTATTGGTAAATATATTAGTATAATAATATATTTATAATAAAAAAAAATTAATCGTTCCAGTATCTGATGATTTTTTCTGATTTGAGCATATATCTATAGTACGTTCTGTTTCTGTCAGAGCGTTACTTCCATATGCAAGAAGTATATTTTCTTTTAGAAAAACTACTCGTAAACCATTTTGAAAAGCATCTACACCTAAAGGGAAAGGTTTTTTATCGTCATAATATCTTAGAAACGAATACACTAGACTTTCAATTGTAGAAATTGCGATTCAGGCATTCTAAGAATTACACCGCAGCAGCGTAGCTGTAACTGCGTCACGTTTCGCAACATTACGACACGGCCCTGATGTTTACGTTTCGATCAATTTCAATCCAAGCCAAGGTCAGGACGAAGCTTGTGCTACAATTGAAAACCTAGTTTACCTGTATATCATTGAAATTTCTTTTAATTCGCGAAATGATGTTTCCGCGTTGGCCTATTGGCTGATTCGACCGCCTTGCACATGTTGATACATTTTGTCAAATCGAAGTCGCATTCTTTTAAGATTGATTTTTTACTCTGCCTCTCGAAGTATACAAATAATATTGCCGATATTTCATGAGACTATCAGTAAATTGAATTTAAAAGAAGCAATGCGTCGTGTCATGTTGCACAAAGCTGTTGAAAAATGGCGGATCACCGATTGCACACGTCGGTGGCTTCGACAGGCCAATTCAACATTCTTGAGAAAAATGGCTTTAAAACAATTCGCGCATATAACATGGACCAGAATGCGAGAGTCTTTCGGCTCACGGTGAGATCAAGCCGCAGCGCTCCGAGTTTGTAACCTGAAAGTCCGAGCTCAAATCCTGCTGCCGGAATTTTTTTTAATGAAATTAAAAAAAAAATTATCACGTTGGAAGCGAGTATTTCAAGAAAAATTTAGTTTCCTTACGCAATTCTTGGGAAAAAACGTAATTTGTTACTCTTATTTCAAAATGTTAACACAGAAAAAACAGAAGATAAACTTTACATCGATTTCCGACAAAAGATTCTTTGCATCAGAAGTTAACTTCAGAGGATAAACTTTACACTAATATCGGTTAAACTTTCTTTTGTTTTTCCATGACAAACACATGTATTTTGAAAGACGCGAAGTTGGCTGAACAAAACTTTATCACTCTAAAAAATTTCCTGCAACAAATTTTGTTCTTAGTTTTTTCTGTGAATATTATAATAACAATAGAAAATGTCTTTTATTTTTATTCTATTTTTATATATATAACTTTATTTTACCATTTTTATACATTTTATTTTTATTTTATTTGATAATAATAATAACAAAAACATAAGTGTTTAACTGAATGAAGAAAAATAAGAATTTTCTATAAAAAAACTTTGCTTGGAGTAAGCGTGGTCAAAATTTGCGGCAGCAGAAATCAAGCCCGGACATGCCGGGATCTAACCGGGGATTTAAAAGACTCTCGCAGGGCGGTCCATGTAACGTGCGTGGATTTTTTTTAAAACTTTTTTCTCGACAATTGCTGAAATGCGAAATGCGCATTTTACTACTTTAGCATATTACAAGTTTGGCTATGACTGATTACTATAAGTAGAATAAGTCCAAACAAAATTCCGAAGGGTACACTCTCCCCTTTAACCATATAAGCCCAGTAGACTGAAACAACTAGTGGTGCCGTTCGATACGATACGTTATCGTGATCGTGTCGGGATCGCGTCGGTTATTTCTCGGGTCGGGATCGGGTTTCTCTCGGCTCGAATTTAGCTCGGAATGCGATATATCGACTCAGGATCGTGTCGGGTTTTCGATACCCGTGATCGGGGTTCTCTGGGCTCGACTTTGGCTCGGAATGCGATATATCGACTCGGGATCGTGTCGGATTTTCGATACCCGTCATCGGGTTTCTCTCGGCTCGACTTTGGCTCGGAATAGGATATATCGACTCGGGATCGTGTCGGGTTTTTGATACCTGTGATCGGGTTTCTCTCGGCTCGACTTTGGCTCGGAATGCGATATAT